>VYZP01024310.1:8899-23989 GCA_013400635.1 Hypocryptadius cinnamomeus
GCAGCCCCGCACAGGTGATGCGTTACGCACCCCCGCACCCATCTCCCCGCATTCCGCTGTCGCATCCCCGGGGTACCACCACGCCCCCACTACACACATCGTGCAGGCTGGGGGACACAGTCCAGAGCCTGTCACCCCCCACTGTCACACACCGCGACTGGGGGGTACAGCCCCACAGCCCCTGCCTCACAACCCCGGCACACCCCCGGCACACCCCCGTGCCCGGTTCCACCCCGCATACCCACACGGTTGTGCCATGCCAGCCCAGGGGCGCATGGCACCGCCCCTCCCCAGTGTCTCCTGAACGGGGGGCACATCCCCAGCTGTGGGGTGAGCCACCCCCGGACCCCCAGCCCAGCTCTCTGCACCCGCCGCAGCGTGGGAAAAGGCCGGGGGTGGGTGCGAGATCCCCCACGCTGGCACCCCTGGGGCTGGGTTCCCCCGCGGGCAGGGTGGGCAGGTCGGGGTGGCTGCCAGACCCCCCCACTTCCGCCGCCTGCCAGGCTGGAATGGGCCCCGGCGTGCCGGGGCAGGTTCCGGGGCAGGTTCTGGGGCAGGGCAGGGCCAGATGTGGCACTTGCCTGGGGCTGATCCTCCTGCCCCGCTCCCGCGGGGTGCTGAGCACCCATCCTGCCCATGCCCACTGCCCCCAGCCCCACCCTGCACCCTCTGGACAGGCGAGCAGGTGCCAGTCCCCTTCTCCGGGTCCATCCCCCTGCAAAACCACGGCCCTGCGGCAACCCCGGGCTGGGATGGTGGCAGCGGCCGGGGGACACAAGTGACCCCATGGCCTTTGCTGGGCCCCACTGCCCAGGGGGGTCGGGTAGAGATGGAGGAACGAGGGTCCCGGCATTTCCCGCTTTGTTCCCGCTTCGCCTCCACCCGGCAGTTGCCTGGCAACTCCATCCGTGAGGCAGCCACAGAGCAGCAAAACACATCCCCACATCCCCATCCCCGGCTGCATGAGGTCCTGTCGGGATGGCGCAGCACGGCATGGCCCAGCACGCCCCTCCTCTGTTCCTCCAGCCTCCAGATACCCCACAGCCCATCCAACACCCCCAAAAAATCCCACTCTGCTGAGCTCCTCCATCCTCTTTCCCCACAGCATTAGGACAAGGGTTCTCGGACATGGGTGCAAGTAGTGGTGCTGGCCAGGTTCAGCCACGCAGAGAGGGGCTTCTCTTGACAGTAGGAGGGGAAACTGAGGCACAGAGAGACCCCCCGAGACCCCTCTCACTGGTGGCAATGGGGATGCACTGGGCCACACAAGCAGGAGGCACCTGGAGCACTGTGCCACGCCGAGGGCAATGCCCCCCCTGGGAAAGGTGCTCCAGATCTGGCCTGTCCCATCCCCTCTCCCCATGTCAGCAGGGATGGGGGCACTGCTGGCGCAGAGCGAACTATTGGCTTAATTAATTTGCTGTTATTTCTCCTAACGAGCTGGGATCTGGAGCGGGCGCTTCCCTCAGTTGGCAGCCAGCGCATTCCCCCGCCCCGGCAGTGAGCTGGGGGTGCGAAGCCTCCAGGCACTGCTCAAAACAGACCGTGTGTAGGAGGGAAAAATTACACCCCGGGAAAAATCCCTCCCCAAGCCAGCGCCTTAACCCACTTCCCAGCTGCAGCGCTGGGAGAAGGGAGTCAGGCATTTGGGGAAGGGGAGAGCCACCACGAGATTGGGGCAGCTCCTCCATGAGGTCCCTGTGAAGGGCTGAGACAAATCCTGGACTATGCTCAGACCTGATCCTGCTGCCAGGGAGGGAAACTGAGGCAGTGGCACTGGGGAGGGATGGGGTAGTACAGCAATGTGGGCAGGAAGGTGATGCCTCCTGCTGCTGCTGCTGCTGGAACTGCTCTGGGACCCCCACCCTACTGCCAGAAATGAGGGCAGAAACTGGGGAGACCTGAAGGGAAGGGAGGAAAATGGGGGTGGGATGCAAAGGAGGGAGTTGGGGTCCCCCCTGCCCCTCAAAGCCACCCTTCCACCATGGCACTGGCAGGGCCCACCAGCATCCTTCCCCTGCCAAACCTGGCTGCAGGAGGGCAGAGCTCACCGTGATGCTCCATCCACAGGATCAGGGTGCAACAGGAGTGGGGTGTGTGCCCCCCACCTCTATTTGGTGTGGGTGGGGGCTGGCAGGAGGCTGCGGCTGCCGAGGCGGAGGCAGCACAGCACAAACGTGGGTGGCAGCTCCCGCACCACCAACACAACAGTTGGTCCTTCCCCGTGTGCCAGGGAGGCTGGGGGAGAGGAGGGGGCTCACATCAGCCCCCAGAGAGACAAGAGGCTCCCTCCAGCCCCGCTACTGGGGCAGAGCTGGGCTGGGGATGGGTGGCAGCTGCTCTCAGGGATGTGGGGGTGAGGGCGGCTGGTGCCAGGCACAGCAGAGCTGCAATTTCAGTCCCACCGTGAGCTCCTGAGAAAGGCAGAGCTGTACCTAGAAAGAGCAGAGTGGCTCCTGGGAAGGGAGAATGGCCCCTGGGGAGGGAGCAGTTCCTGGGAGACAGCAGAGGTGGCACTGGTCCTGCCAGGGAAGCTCAGGTGGATGCTGTCCCTGTGGGTCTCAGCCCCAGGAAGGACACACAAGAGCTGTCTGCTCCCTACAATGCTGTTAGGGATGTGCATCCCACAGGATAGGAATCCAAATAACACCAAAACCCCGGGATGGAGGTATAAGGTCCAGGATTTTGGACCTTAGGGGTCCTAAAGGAGATGGAGGAGCTCAGCAGAGTGGGATTTTTTGGGGGTGTTGGATGGGCTGTGGGGTATCTGGAGGCTGGAGGAACAGAGGAGGGGCGTGCTGGGCCATGCCGTGCTGCGCCATCCCGACAGGACCTCAGGATTTTGGTCGTGTGACCAATGTGTCAATGACACACGGTGACATCTAAAACATGAGGGGATTCTGCTTTGGTGGCTGAAACAAGACACAAAAGGTCAAGGAGTCACAAACATCATACAAAGAAAGAATTCCTGCTGGAGAGCCAGGCATGGATGAGGGATCCACACAGAGAATGAGCAGGCAGGTGCTGGTCCCTCATCCTGGCCCCAGATGGGGACAGGGTGGCCGAGCCACCTCTCGCTTTGTGACGTCCCCCTCAAGCAGTGCCTGCGCCGGCAGCTGGCGCGTCCCCACGGCGTCCCGGCACGTGCTCAGGAGAGCAGCAGGAACCGGCAGGAATGGGCAGGAATCAGCAGCCGGCCCTGCCAAGTTTCCTAATGCAATTTGCAAACGGCTGCGAGGACGTGGCCAAGCCGGAGCCGGAGTGGGGCCGGAGCTGCAGGGCTGGTGGGATGCGGGATGCAGAGCGGCAGCACTGCGGCACACCACAGCCAGCCAGGACCAGCGTGGCACAGCTGCGGTGACAGTCACCTCATGGGGTCAGGAATCCCAAAGGGGACACGAGGCTGCTGTGAGGAAGTGAGGCAGGAGCTGGCGTAGGGCTGAGGTGCTTCCTTGTGAGGCCGGAGCCCAGCCCGGTGCGTTGGGGCGGGTTCCAACACCTTCCACAGCCCCAGCAGCAACACCCAAGTGCTGGGAGCAAACCTGGCCCTGCCGAGCTGGTTTGGGTGCTGGCTGGGCTGCTCGGGCAGCGTCGGGGCGCTGGGTGCCCACAAACCTCCCCCTCTCTCTGTGGATTTGGCAGAGGAAGGGTAGAAACATCCCCTTGCGCTGCTAGGGGTGGCAGGGATGGGGGTCACCCTGTGGATTCCACCCTGAGAGCTCACACACACCAGTTACCAACAGTTTGTTGGGAAAAAAATCAGGAGGAGCTCCTAAGTTAAGTGGTTCCTGCCCAGGCAGTGCATTCCTGACAGCTTCCCACAGTTCCACTGCCCTTCCCCTGCTCCAAAAGTGGCAGAAATCAACTTGCTAATTGAAAAGAGGATTGAAAAGAAGAATGAACTGTGCTGGGAGGGATGTCACTGGTGCTTACTCAAACAAATAAAAACGAAATACCCAAAAGAAACAAATCAGCTTTACTGAAGGAGCTGCTTCATTCCTTAAATAAAAACAGAGACCACAATCAAGCCAGCGGAGTTTGACATCCCAGGAGGGAGCGGGGAACGTTTAGTAACGGGGAGAAGATGGGAGAACGTGTGGCCAAGGACCGACTCGGGGGTTGGTTCTTTGGCGGCCCCAGCACAGGGGAAAAGAGGGGTGGGCAGCAGCGAGATGGATTTTGGGAAGGCACTGCTCAGGCCATGGGGGAAGTGCCTGGTCCTGAGCACAGTGCAGGTGGCTCATCCCGCTGCCTCACCTCCACACAGGGAAGGAGCCATTCCAAGGAGCAGCTTCCCCCTTGCCGAGGGGCCGAGTCTGGTGCTGGGATTCCTGTGGCCGTGCCCCTACGTGTTGCTCCTCTCCTTTGATTTTTCACCTTTGCTGTCCTGGGAGGGGGGGAAGAGGGAAGAGCAGCAGAGGTTTAGGACCCCCCAAACCCCTGCATGGGGGGAACAGTGTTATGGCTGGATCTTGCCAGCAAGACCCCACCCCAGTTGGCAATCCCCCACACCCTCCTCTCTGGGCACAACCAGCCCCCTGTGCCAACCTCTCCTCATGGTTCCAGATTTTTCCATCACGAGGCCTTTCCAGGGCCCCTCCATCAGACAATTTGCTTCTCAGCCCTCCCCATGTACAGGAACCCACTGGCACATGCCTGCCCGGGTCTGGGCTTGCTTGGCTCCCATACATGAAGAAGGTATGGAAAGGGAAACCAAAAACACACATGGCATTCCAGCACGCTCACACATGCACAGCTCACAGCACTGGAGCAAGGAGATCATTCCCAGCACAGGGAAGCATCCTGAAAAACCTTTAACTCTACTGCCTGAATTATCTGCTGAGTTCTCAATGTTTATCCTTCCAGAGAACTCCCTGCCTCCTAGCTCCTCCAGCCAGGGCTGGATTTTTCCCTCTCAAAATTGTCCTGTTTTCTACCCTGAGCAAATAAAATAAAAAAGAGTCAACTTCAGACTTACTTTTTACGTGGTTTTAGTTTTAAAGATTTAAGTAACTCAAATTAACTGGAGCCCTGCTTACCACCTGCAACGAGAAGCTGAGGTTTGGGACAGGTCAGAGATGAGACAGTTTAAGATTTCCCCTTACAAAAGAACAACGTTATTTATTTGGGATGGGAGAGGGAACTGCAGCCTCACACACACACCAGTTACATCACACACACACACAAGGACCAACGGTGAGGGGATGGTACCTCTGGAGGGGGTGGCTTGATGGTCACAGGCTGGGACGTCCGGCGGGGCGGGGAGGGCTTGGGCTGCACCTGCTGCTGGACAGTGTTGTAGTAGGTGACCCCCCCATAGACCTGGGACTGCGCCTGCAGGAGCAGCAGGATCAGAGCTCTGGGCTGGGGGGCCCTGCCAGCCCCTCCTGGCACCCACTGGGGCTGGACAGCTGCCCCCAGCCAGAGCCAAGAGGGGCTGTGCCCCCCAGAGATCAGCTCCCGAGGTCCCTTGTGTGTCCCCACCCCTCACCAATGTGCCCCAGCTTTGGCAGGGACAGGACACAGCCTATGCAGATGGGATTCCCTCACCCTGCAGTCCATGGAATGTCTGAACGTCCCAACAGCAGCTTTTCTGCTTGGACACAGCTCCCCTGCACATCCAGCCCTGCAGCCTCAGGGGAAACTGCCCTCAAAGCAGGGTGAGGTCCTGCTGGGATGAGCTGGAGCAGTGGGAAGGGCAGGGATGGTTGGCAGCTCAGGGAACATGCAGCTCTCCAGCCTTCCACAGCGTGTCAGCCCTGCTCCAGTCACAGCCTGTCGGCCCTGCTCCAGCCATGGCACCAGGATCTGGTCTGCTCTGGTCTCATCTGCCTTTTCAAGGATCTGGTCTGATCTGTCTCCTCAAGGATTAGGTCTATCTGCCTCCTCACAGGGATAAGATCTGTTCTCATCCTCAGAGAGACCCAATCCAATCTGCCTCCTCAGGGATCTGATCTGATCTGCCTCCTCACAGGAATCTGACCCATGTCCCTACAGGATCTGGTCTGATCTGCCTCCTCAGGGACCCAATCCAATCTGCCTCCTCGCTGCCCAGCAGTGACCTCAGATACAGAGTTGGGCCATGGAGCACGAAAATCCATCCCCATGCTGCTCACACCAGCCAGTTCCCAGCCTCCATCTCAAACAGCACTGACTTCCAAAGCCATTCCCAAGGTATCCTTGGCTCAGCAGGATGCTGGAGGGGCTGTTTCCCTGTTCCATAAGGGAACACCTCAATTCCATACCCCCCAGGCCAGGATTTCACCCACTGCCTGCTACGCTTAGGGAGCTACACAGCAGCCATAAGAACAATCCTTTCTGGAATGCCAGCAGCCTTTCCCCATGGAGCAGCTGTGCTGTTCCACATCCTCTCCCAGGAACACCTCGCAGAACACACCCCACATCCCACACCATCCCACCTGCTCCTGCCTGGGAAGGAGCCGCGGCGCATCCGGCTTACCTGCGTGTTGGAATAGAGATGAGGAGGGGGCGGAGGGGGCAGAGCTCCAGGGGGGTAGGGGTAGCCAGGATTCCCAAAATTCATCACTCCAGGGGCGGAGAAGTAAGTCGGAGTGAGCAGCTGCTGCGGCGGGGGCTGGCCCGGGGGCATGGACACTGGTGGGGGGTAGAGGCCGGGGTTTGCCATGGCAGGGGGCGTCTGGTGGGGGTGTAAACCTGGAGGTGATGGGAAGCACACGGATGTCACCCAAAAAGCCAGAGCGTCCCTGGGTAGCAGCAAGAAGGAGCACGTTCTGCTCCAAGGGTTCCCTGCAGCCCCACGCTGGGGAGGGAGCAGAGAGCAGAGCACAGCCCCATCCCCAGTTCCGGATTCGCCGGAACCAGACATGGCCCCGTGGTAACTCCACTGCAGGAAACAATTTGTGTGAGCAAGCAGAGAACGTGTTAGACAGCTCCCAGTTCTGCTTTTTCCTGAGCTACAGGGCCAGGGAGTGAGGAACCAGCCCGGTGCCCACGGAAGGGAGCGGCCCAGCCTGCTGAGGCCCCACAGGGACCTGCAAACATCCAGCTGGGAGCTGCCAAAGGTTCAGCTCCCCTTGTCCTGCACTGCCTGGAAGCTCCAGAAACACCTATTTTTTCTTTCCTTAAAACTGATACTGGTTCAGCCTCACTGCAGGAGGGAGCAGGTCTCTTCCATATTGTAGAAATTAAGGAAAATGGATTCCTCTCTGTGATAGAGGCTGTGGGAGAGCAGAGTTCTCTGTTCCCCAGGTCCAGGAGTGTCCCACTGGCTTCTCACCTGGATGAGGGAGGTGCATCTCCGGCTGCACAATCATCCCTTGGGGCGGCAGCGGGGCTGGGTTCTCACCGTGGGCATAGATTGGTCCCTGGAATTGTACTGCAACAACACATGACAGGCCGTGAGGAAAAGCTCCATGGAATTTCATTCCCCTGCAGCCGGGCACACACAGACTAGCCCGCCCTGAGGGCTCCCATGGCACACAGAGGCTCCCGGGCTCACAGATGCGACATGCTCCCTAAAGAAAAGCCTTCTACTCCCTTTAGAAAGCAGGAAAATACTCAGAGAATTTCTTCTCTAACACTTTAAATGCTGGAGGGAATTCCTAATCCACCCCCCGTCCTGTTCTCCCCATGCTCAAACGTCAAAGACCTGATTTAAAGTTCAATTTAAATCCCAGTTCTCAGGAAGAACTGGGGTGTCCTAAGAGCCCTGGCATAGAGACAGGATAACTCTGAGGATAATTCCATGGGTTTAAACACAACCAGGCAGGCTCCCAGCTGCCTTTTAGACACTGTGTGAGAGGAAACAGTGCCACTACAACAAACAAAAGAGAAGACAAAGTCCCAACCCTGAAAGGAATGGGGGGATCCCTGCTTCAGTTGCTCAGCTCCGACCACACATGGAGCAGGGATCACACAGAGCCACAGGAGCAGGAAGGAAACACTCACGTGGGTCATAGTAGTGCCCTTCCATGATGCTGATGTGCATGGGGGGCGCAGGCTCTGGCACAGGGGGTCTCTGCCGCTGCGATGAGTAGCGCTTCACACGGCCCCCCGGCACTGCCTGCGAGAGTGCAGGGCTCAGGAGGGCTGTGGGGCACCCACCCGACACCCCCAACCCCCAAACCTCCCCCGGGTCACCCCCAACCACCCCCACAAGGGAAAGGCTGAGGCATCAACAGCCTGTAATTACCACAACCCCAAAGCAATCAGAGCCCGTGTCCCGCGCGCCGCGGGGCCGGAGTCACGCTCCGGGATCACGTGTTACCATCTCCTCCATCCGGTTAAACTGCGCTGGTGGCCCAGTTCCCACGTGCATATGGTTGGGAATACCTGAGGAAGGAACAGACTGGTTATTACTGTGGTTTGTGTTGGTTCCCAGGCTGGAGCTGCCTCACCCGGGGGCGTGGCTGCAGCTCAGCTCCCGCTCCCATGACATGGAACCTTTGGACTTCATGGCCCCAGTGATTTTAAATATTTCGGGATAAATTAGAGGCTGTTTTGTCACTGCACATTCATTCAAGGTGCTCAGCAACACCTAAATCCTGCTTCAAAACTAAATCCCCAGCTTGAAACTGAGGTCCTGCTCTGAGCTCTGTGTCTTATCTCTTCCAGGTGGATCAAGGATCCATGTGGGATCTGAAGCTGTAGTTTAAACCCTCTGCAGGATGTAAACACTTTTCACAGGCTTCTCTGGATTCCAACAGCAAACCGAATCCATGTGAACCCACAGCAAAGTGAATTTTAAAACATGGTTTAAAACCACAGTGCCAAGGTGATCACAGGTGATTCTAAGGGAGTGAAAATGGATAAAATAAACACTGGAAGTGCTCATGGATCACTGACAGAGGGGTACAGAATGGACTGATGGGAACCAAATGCTTCCCAGAATAACTCCTCCCTCCTCTGCTAGGGACAAAAAAGGGACAGCAGAGTCATCAACCTTCTCACAGCAGAACATGATGGTGTACCTGCAGCCAAGAGCTGGCCTATGGGAAATTTGGGAAGATGCTTCATTTTTGTGCATGAAAAAAAAACCTAAATCAGACAATCTCAGCACTTTTGAACTGTCATCCCACTGTAACATTTCCAGTCCATCCAGGGGTCTGTTCTCACAGACTTCACAGTCCCACCAGTACCAAATGACTTCTGGTTCCATGACCTCAACCTCACAGACACTTATGAAAGCAGCAAGTCAACTGCTTCTCCTTGCTCCAGTTTTACTCCCCTTGGGAAGCATTCTAACACTTCCCAGAGCAGACTCTAATTCTGCAAAGGGATAATTATACCTGGATGACCTCTGTGGATGTGCAACTGGAACTGTCCTCAGCTGGCACCAGAGTTACTCTGTCCCATGTCCCTCCCTCCTCCCAGGCACAAAGGGATTTGCCAATCCCAGCCAGGCCTCAGCTATTGGCAACCAAATCCCAGTGCCAGGAAATGAGCTGATAAACAGGAAGAAGTTCTTTTCTGCTCCGAGAAGGACACCACAGAGCCCAATTATTGATCCTTATCTCGTGCTCTCCTGCAGCAGGGGTCAGTCTTGCTGTGACTCACATCACAGAGAAAGGGCTGGGAAGGATGTACGGGCAGATCCTAATTCCATTCACCTACACAAAAATGTTTAATTTCCCTTTTTCTCTGCTGTTGTATCCACACTGCAGCACTTCCTCAGCAGGAACCACCACTCTGCACCCACCCTGGGACAGGGTTTGGACAGAAACAGCTCAGCTCTGACCAACTGCACAGTTCAGGAGGCAGTGGGCTGCTGGAAAACCAGCAGGCTGCTCCCACTTACCCCTCAGCTCCCGGGGCGGGATGAACTGGGACTGCCCCGGGCTCCAGTTCTGCTCTGTCAGGTTCATCTGGGTCATCTCCTGCTCAAGTCCATCCACGCTGGATTCCACTGCTGACTCCCAGTTGCTCTTGGCTGGCGGGGGGGAGGTCTCAGCTGGTGTGGGTTTTGGAATCACGGGAGCCAGCCCCTCAGAAGCAGGCACCTCCTCTGCCAGCTTCCCTGCCTCCCCAGCCTTGACTCTGGTCCTTCTTGCCCGGGAATAAGATTTCTTCTCCACTGGTCTGTCTGGTGGTGGCTGCACAGCATCAGCACCTGTGGCTTGGTTTTCCAGAGCCCCCTCCTCCTTCCCAGGGCTGCCATGGACATGTCCCACCTCCAGCTCAGGGGACGTGTCCCTTGATGGGCTCTGCTCTGCGTGCTTCCCACGGTAGCCACCCTCCTGCTTGGCTTGTTCTCCGTTCCGGTGCAGGACAGCCCCCTCTGAAGCCCGGTAGCCTGGACGAGTCTCCTTGTAGCCCCCCATCCTGGGGTAGTTCCTGGCAGGGGGCACCCTGCCAGCGCTGGCAGAGCTGCGGCTGTTGAAGGACCGTGGGGGAGCTGAGGGGCTCTTGGCACCCTGGTGCCTCGGGGGCTTGGGGGGCCTCTCGTTGGACCAGTTGGGATCTCGCTGAGGGGGACTGCCAAACCTGAGGGAGAAAAATAGAACAATTCATTAGAAAGAAACCCCTGGGTGGGAAGAATCACTTGTGTCAGGGAACAGCTTCCCAGCATGCACATCTAGAAACCCCAGGAACACGGTCCCACGTGACAGAGCTTTCCCTCTTTGGATCTCCAAACCTGGCCCCTCTCCCCAGGACAATCCAGGCCCTGGTGTGACTCTGGGGCTCACCGTGGCTTGCGCATCCTCCGGGGTTTGATGTCGTCGGGGTTGTGGGCTGAGCGGATGTCGTATCCGTACAGAGCGATCAGCTCCTGCCTGGTCTTGGGGGCCTGCTCATCCTCACGGAACTTGTCGTGTTCCCAGCGCCCCTCGTCCTTCCACAGCTTCCGCTGACGACCCTTTGGCCTGGAAAAGGGACACAGGGAGGAGCAAGGGGCTGTAAGGTCAAGATGTGGCTGTTTGGAGCAGTTACACACAGAGCCTGAGCATTCCTGGGGCAGGGAATGCACAGGAGGCAGCATCCCTCCTTCCTCCCGCTCCTGCTGCCCAGCAGCTGCTGGTGACCCACTGCTACTTGGGAAGAGCAGCTGGAAGTCACTGCTGCCTGGCACGAGGCTTTTTTTGTGGGTTTTGTGCATCTCTTCTTCAAAACAAAGAGCTGAAGTGTCCTGGCAGGACACAGAGCAGGTAATGGAAGTACAGACATTCCAGTGCATCCCACTGAAGCAAGGAGCCCTGCTGCCAGAGGCTGGCCTGTCCCTCCCAGAGCCCCAGGGGGACACTCACATACCTGACCTCTTCCTCCTGCGTCTGCCCTCGGAGGTCATGCTCAAAGAAGAGCCCCTTGCGTGGGATGTACGCCGGGTTCTTCCGATCCTCATCGTCATCCAGGTGCTTGGGAACCTTCTTCCCAACTTTCTTCTCCACAGGCTCCGTGCTCTCCTGTCAGAAGCAGGGAGCTCTCACCACTGCAGCAGTTCTGCTGCCAGCCCCCAGCCCGGAGCCGTGGGACACCCACCTGCCCGTCCCCGCTCTGCCGCTCGCCCGTCACCGCTCCCTTGGGATCCACCTTCTCATTGCCCTTCTCCCCTCTGGCTGCCGACTCGCAGGAATCGTTGCTGTCCTGCTTCAGCTCCACCTTGGAGCTTTCTTCCTCGCTGTAATCCTCTTCCTCTGCCTGGGAGACACCCAGTGACTCAAATGTGCTCCGTTACCAACAGATCTGTCAGGAATCTCCCCAAATCTGGAGTCAGATCCAGCAACAGATTGCCCAGAAATTCCCTCAGTTGTGGAGTTAGATCCCTGTTCCAGCTGTTAGACATGACTCTTCCAGAGCAGATGATTAGCTCCTAAAATTCTTCCTATCCCCGTGTTTTTACAGGAAAAGCAAAGGTTAAATCCATCCTCTCCAAAGACAGAGAGGATCCAACAGGTTTTCTGGAATGGAGCTAGGATCAGCTGCCCCACAAAGATGTGACATCCCACCACTCCAAAAAGGCTCCTGCATACTGGGAAGACTGGTGATCTCAGGCCCTTCCTTCCACACTGAGGGCCCAGATCCAGCCAGGGCCACGTTTCCAAATTCCCTGGAGTTCCTCAGCTGACTCACTCTGCTCAGGAGCATGACCTGGTTTCACCCCCAGGAGCCTCCGGAGGCTGGAACCGAACTAAAAATAGCTCGGGGTGATTAACCAAACCCTGCTCCATTTTCCTCTTTCAACACAGCCCTTGCACATCGGCTGCTCCCGGTGTTTACGCTGGGGAAGCCCAGGCTGGGCATTATTTTTAGGTACAGGAACAGAGTCATCCTGGCAAGGCAGTGATGCAACAACCCCGCTGCCACTGGGAGCCTCCACGCGGGATTCCAGGCTGGAAGAGCTCTGGGAGCTGCCCCAACACCTCTGCAGCCTGCAGTGCTCCTTCCTTGTTAACACCATAGATTAATTCCCAAACTGAGATTAATTCCCAAATAAACAGCTTGGATTTCCTCTGCCTGGTGGTTTGGATGGTCTCTAGCCACAGTTTCCCTCAAGATTCCCAAAACACAGATGGATTTTCCTTAGAAAGCCTTCACTATAATTCTTAGACACCAGAACTTCTCTAAACTCCTTGTAAATCTCAAACTTTCAGAGTTCTGAGCTAAAAATCCAGGGGAAATTGCAGCCCTCAGGCACAGGTGGAATGGGATTCCTTCAGCACCCCTCAATTCCCAAAGTGCATCCCCCCTCCAGCTACTCCCTCAGTACAGAGGGAAGCCCCTGGGATGCTCCCAGCCACCACTTTGCTTTTGAATTCCAACTAATTAAAACCCAACAAGCATCCCACACTCCTCCCACACCCTTCTTGGCCATGGCAAATCCAGTTCCCAGTGTGAGGAGCCAGGAGGGTTTTCCCTTGCACATACTGGCCCTGCACCCTCCCCAGCAGCACAGCGACACTGGTCCCAGTGCCAGGGGCTGGGACTGGGGGAGGCCACTTCCTCAGGAGACAGAGGGGTCAGGGGAAGAGACCCAAGGACACAAACTGGGTTTGTGCTGAAATTCCATGGGAATCAGGAGCTCAGCAGGACAGAGGTCACCCTTACCTCCGAGTCCTCAGCACTTTCGTAGTCAGAGAGCACGGCTGTGGGGAGGGAAAGGAGGTGGGGTCAGGGCAGGGCTGGACATGGCTCCTCTGCCATGGGACCAAACTCCCACCCAAAGGGGATTTGGATGCCAGCACCACCCTGGATCAATGCCACAGCTAGCTATGGGGAGCAGGGAAGAGTTTGGGACACTGTCCCTGTACCCCACATTTGCCTGCTGTTACAAGTGAATATTTGGCATGGCAACAACCACAGGATTGTTGGAAAAGCTGTTTTGTCTGGTTTTTACTTTTTTTGCACACAAACAACCCTGCCCAAGAGCCATCACTCACCATCTCCTTCGATGCCATCCTCACTTTCCTGCAGAGAGAAAAGTGAGGGGTGTTAGAGGAGGGGAGGGCAGCAGCCAGGTCCTAGCAACATGGAATCATGGGTTCATAAAACCATAGAATAATGGAATTGTTTAAATTGGAAAAGATCTTTAAGATCAAGTCCAACCTTCAACAAGCACAGCCCCATGTCACCACTAAACTATGTCCCCAAAAGCCACATCCACACTTTTTGTACACTTCAGGGAATTGGGCCAGTGCCTGACCAACCTTTCCATAAAAAAAATTCCCTCAGAACATATTTTCTTAGTATCTACTATCCTAATACCTTTTCCTAGCAGCTGTTCTTTTGGCCTAATGTCCATTTTTCCTAACACCCAGCATCCCATGATCCCACACATGATAACAGCATGGTCTGACCCTGACCCTATTGCATCCACCCTGGGAAGTTCAGCTCCAGTGACCAAGAAGAAACAAATTCCAGGCTCCCAGAACCTTTCTAAGGCTCCAAGAACCTTCTAGAGCAGCTACAGTGGGGGAATATGGAAAATAAGCACAGCCTGTCAGTGCTGGGGGTCTCCAGGGAACAGAATGACAGTGACAGGGGAGCCAGGATCCCTTCCTTGCCAACTGAGAGCCAGGGAAAGGGCAAGAACAGGGAATAACAAGGAGAGGCTGAGCAGGACACAGCTCAGGGAAGGGGCTGGAAAAAGCCAACAGCTCAGAGCAGGAAAAGTGCTCAGTAAAACTGCTGCCCAGAGAAGCTGTGGCTGCCCCATCCTTGGAAGCGTCCAAGGCCACGTTGGACAGGGCTTGGATTAAACTGGGATAATGGAAATTGTCCCTGCCCATGGTAAAAGGTGGAACTGGATGAGCTTTAAGGCTCCTGTCAAACCAAACCATTCCATGATTCCAGCATAAAGACAAAGCTCAACCTAACTGTACAGAAAAAACAACCCCAGAGCACAAACAACCCGACCAAGGTGACAAGATAAACCCAAAACCACCACAGAAAAACACCCAGGGAGTCAGGGGGAGCTGGAAATAACCAGCCCTGGAACCTAAAACAGGAAAGAGCTGGAAATAACCACCAGTAGAACCCAAACCAGGAGGGAATTGCACCTGGATGTGAACTGCAAGAACAGAACTGCATGGTGGGGGGAGACAGCAGCACCCAGCCCCCCACCTGCCCTTGTTGCAGGGACCCCAGGAGCAGGGACAGCACCCCAGGAGCAGGGACAGCACCCCAGGAGCAGGGATGGGATCTCAGACTGGAGAGACCCAGGCACAGGGAGCCAGAGCAAAGCCTGATCCTGGGGGGCTGCAGTGCCCACCCCACCCAAGGCTGCCCCAGCCCAGCTCTCCCACATACATCATGGTGGGGTTCAGCCCAATCCCCCCAATTCCCCAGACTGGTGCTCCCTCAGCTCTCCATCCCCCACTCTGTCCCCACACCCTGCAGGTCCTAATATCAGTCCCCCCAACACCAGAGCCCCCCCCAGCTCTCTCACTCCTCCCTAAGGCCCTCCACAGAGACCAGAACCCCTCTCTCAGCCCCACCTTACAGACCAGAACCGCACCCTCAACCCCCCTTAGAGACCAGAACCCCTCTCTCAGCCCCCCTCAGAGATCAGAACCCCGCTCTCAGCCCCCCTCAGAGACCAGAACCCCTCTTTCAGCCCCCCTCAGAGACCAGAACCCCTCTTTCAACTCCCCTCAGAGACCAGAACCCCTCTCA
>VYZP01024311.1:7473-30328 GCA_013400635.1 Hypocryptadius cinnamomeus
CCGCCTGCGCCGCGCCCGCGGGTGCGTGGAGCGGGCGTGCGCCTCCGCGGCCACGGGCACGGCGGCCGCGAGAGCCGGCGCGGGGAGGCACCGAGCGCGTCCCGAGCAGGCACAGCCCCGAAAACACCTCCGTGCGGCCCTTGCGGAGGTAGCGGCCGTGTAAAAAGCATGTGGAGGAATAAATCTGAATTGCCCAGTGGAATAAGTAACCAGAGCTTTCTTAAATCAGAGCTGGAAACGCTCTGGGCAAGTGCCTGACCTGCTCCGTTCGCAAAGGACTAACTTTGTTCTTTGCCAGTTACACACCCCTGTGTACTCCCCAGCCCTGTTTTCAGCCAATTACTTCTATAATTAGTTCTCAGTGTCGACAGAATTGCAGCAAAACTGCATACTGTTTAACAGAACGGTGCAATTGCTGCTAGATTATTAGCAGTGACATTTTACTGCTTGCTTAAAAAGAAAGCATTTTTCCCATCTTGCAAAGAACTCTAAAGAGATCCCGTTCAAATAGTTGTTTGTCCTACCATCTTCAATGCTGGACCGATTCGTTTCCCCGGGCCAGCAGAACCAGACAGCCCATAAATAGATACCATATTGCTTTCCGGTTTTGTTTCCTTTTGTGTATTTCAAGTATTTACAGACTTGCTATCTTGTCTTAAAATTTGATTATTTAGGACTAAGAAAATAATTTTGGCTGTCCTTTTTTTATTTTAATTTTTCTGCGTAGCCAGGGACACTTTAGCAGAGGTGCCAGACCTGCAGAGCCAGGTGTTCCCATACCCTGTGAAACACACAGCACCAAGAGTTGCAAACCTGTCGTCATACCTGTCATCTGCTTCCGTTTCTTATATGGTTACGGATAAATTAGGATTTAGGGAAGAAATTCCCAGGACATCTGTGCCAGGTTGCACAGGATTTGTTCCAAATCGAGTATTAAATTTCCCTCCTCTTCACTGTGTTTCCTGCTTTGGCACAATTAGATGTCTGTTGGGATTGAATAATTTGAGATTGTGTGTCTTGCATTATCCTTCTGTTTTCTGGTATCTCCACAGTTTGGAAATCTGGTGCACTTGTCCCTTTCCCTGGTCCTGGATGTGCATCCATCCCTGTCCCTGGTTTGCTGTCCTTTGGGATGCTTGGTCTGCCTGCCAGACCCTCTGCTAGGCTTGCTCAGCTCTGATTCAGCAGAAGACAGATCACCTTCTTGATGGCTTGATTACTGCGTTAATTGTGATTCCTGGGGAGGTTTTTCAGACCTTTAGATTTAGTGCAAAGTAGCAGGAAGGTGGAACCAGGGAAGTGCAGTAACCATAGGAAAGTAAACACATGGAGTTGTCCCCTACAGTTATCTGTAGTGTCACTGAAAAAATAACTGGATATTTTAACAGTGCGTTTTATCTAACTTTAAATAATTGAAAATGCTGTCTTTTAACACTCAAAATAATTTTTGGAATGGATATTATCACATATTGAAATGTTATTATCTTCCCATCTTTCAGGCTGAAGGTGGCCCATTCTGAGATTAATTTAATAATCATTTGCTTAGAAAACTTCCTGCATTGTTCATGGTAAGGCTTATATTTGATATTTCAAATTTAGCTTGTCGTGCTGACTTATTTAGAGTATTTCTTACACATTTTTAGTGTTAACATTTCCTTTAGCTATAATAATCTTATGAGTTGGGTCATACATTTGCTGAGATTTGGAGTTTTAAAGAGAAAGTTTTCAATTTTGTGTAACTGAATCAATAAAGATTTGAATAATTGTAAATTGTGTAACCTAAGAAAGACCTTTATATATTCACAATTTTAAAATCAGTTTCAAGTAATGCTTTTACAGTCTAACAGGCTTTTTGTGGTCATTTTATGCAAAAAAAAAAGTTGGGCTTTTTAAAAATGATGGAAATTACTTCATCTCTTGGGATTTTGTGACTTAGACTGCTTTATAAACGTTACAAAATTTTCCTGTTAATTTACAGGAGTTTTTCATCAGTATGTCTGAAACCATTAAATATAATGACGACGATCACAAAACTGTGTTCCTGAAAACATTGAATGAACAACGTTTGGAAGGAGAATTTTGTGACATCGCTATTGTGGTTGAAGATGTTAAGTTCAGAGCCCATAGGTGCGTGCTTGCTGCCTGCAGTACCTACTTCAAAAAGCTTTTCAAAAAACTTGAAGTTGATAGTTCATCAGTAATAGAAATAGATTTTCTTCGTTCTGATATTTTTGAGGAAGTTCTCAATTACATGTATACCGCAAAGATTTCTGTTAAAAAAGAGGATGTAAACTTGATGATGTCTTCAGGCCAGATCCTCGGTATTCGGTTTCTTGATAAACTCTGCTCTCAAAAACGTGATGTATCTAGTCCTGAAGAAAACACGCAGTCCAAGAGCAAGTACTGTCTAAAAATGAACCGTTCTATGGGGGAACCCAATGATACCCAAGATGATGAGGTGGAAGAGATTGGAGATCATGACGACAGTCCATCAGACGTGACAGTGGAAGGAACTCCCCCAAGTCAGGAAGACGGTAAATCACCAACCACTACCCTGAGAGTGCAAGAGGCAATTCTGAAAGAGTTGGGAAGTGAAGAAGTGAGAAAAGTAAACTGCTATGGCCAAGAAGTAGAGCCTATGGAAACAACGGAATCTAAAGACTTAGGATCTCAGACCCCTCAGGCACTCACATTTAATGATGGCATAAGTGAAGTGAAAGATGAACAGACACCAGGATGGACCACAGCAGCCGGGGATATGAAGTTTGAGTACTTGCTTTATGGTCACAGGGAACACATTGTATGTCAGGCTTGTGGCAAGACCTTTTCTGATGAAGCGCGTTTGAGAAAACATGAAAAACTGCACACTGCAGACAGACCATTTGTTTGTGAAATGTGTACAAAGGGCTTCACCACGCAAGCTCATTTGAAAGAACACTTGAAAATACACACAGGTTACAAGCCTTACAGTTGTGAGGTGTGTGGGAAGTCTTTTATTCGTGCACCAGATCTAAAAAAGCATGAAAGAGTTCACAGTAATGAGAGGCCATTTGCATGCCATATGTGTGATAAAGCTTTCAAGCACAAGTCCCACCTCAAAGACCACGAAAGAAGGCACCGAGGAGAGAAACCTTTTGTCTGCAGTTCCTGCACTAAAGCATTTGCTAAGGCATCTGACCTAAAAAGGCATGAGAACAATATGCACAGTGAAAGAAAGCAAGTTACAGCAGCCAATTCCATCCAGAGTGAAACAGAACAGTTGCAGGCAGCAGCCATGGCTGCTGAAGCAGAGCAGCAATTAGAAACTATAGCCTGTAGTTAAAAACTAAAGAAGGAACTTTATCAGAAATAATATAAGAAATGAAATGGAGCAAAATGTGTTGTTGATATACATTTAGACAGAATCTTTTCAAGAAAGCATATTTTTAGAGGATTTGAATGTTACATAGGAATACATAGCATCGCTTGCTTAGGTATTTTAAAACATTTCAGAGATGGGTATTCTTAGAATGTGAAACAGTTTCGCTGTCACTAGCAGTACAATGCACTAATAACTGCTTTAATTTGAGAATGTGATCAAGTTCTCTATAGCAGGGATCATCACTGGCCAATACTTTGCTTCATCCGGTATGGAATACTGAATATGATGTAAACATTGCAATCAGTGAGAATCAGTGAGTTATGGTTGAAAACGCTGAGATCTCAAAAATCACAAACATGGAAAGAAAGGATTTGGTTTTCATAATTCTTAGGTGTTGTACCTACAATTTTTTTGAGAACCATACATTGAGTCCCTAAGCTTTTTAATTCCTCCTTTTTTCACGTAATGTAGGTTGGTACAACAGAGTGTAAAGGAGGATGGTAATGAAAATGAAATTGCTTCTTATTCCATTCCCTCAGATATCTTCCTGTTTTTATAAAGGTGGCAAATTTTAATGAAATACTTGCATTCTTGAAAAAACTCCATTATTCACAGGGATTCTGGCTGGCAAAGCAGAAGTGTCATGGCATTCACCAATCCCTTCTGTGGGCAAAAATATCTGCCTCAGTTGTTTTTATGTTCACTTTTATACAGAGCCCCAGAGGTGGGACTGAGGCGCAAAGGAAAAAGGGTGGAGCATGGAGGAGACATGCTCCTTATTCAAACCCAGTAAAAATCAGTAAAAGCTAATACAGCCTGAGATGTTTTTTTATTATGCAACTTTCAGGTCACCTAACCTAGCACAGTGAAGGCAGAGGAGTATCTGCAGGAGCAGGTGACTAGGTGTCACTGCCAGACTCCTGAAGCTGCAGCCAAGGGTGTCACATACCTGCCCTCAGAGCTCAGCTGGAGTTTGTGTCGTGGCTGATTGTACAACTCGTAGGTCCTGTTCAAGTTTAAAAGCTTCCACCTTTTGACACACCACCCCTCATCAAGAGGGAGACTTCAGTGAATGAGTTCTGTCAGAATTGATCCTGGGTCACTGTTCACTATTTGTCAGTTGCTTAGTCTATTTCTTTTAAAACCAACTGGGATACATACTGATAACAATAGTTAACTCAGAGTCAAGAAAATAAGTGGTCTTTGGATTGCAGCCTACTACTTGTGATCATCAAGAGAAGACACAATAACAGTGGCAATGTAATCCAAAGGTATATCGACCCTTTATTTTAAATTTGTAAATACTACAACTGTTGTGAAAACTTCATTTGAAGTTGGAATGGGCAAAAAACACACTTGGGCACATGGTTGGTAACATTGGTCACTTGCAGTACCTATAGCATATCAAAGTGTTAGACCAGTTTCTGATAAGTTACTGTGTGGTAGATCACATCTTGCTTTTCTAAATAGAACTTTAAAATGGTGTTTTTGGAACTGTTATATGGAACTTCAATTATTGAGGGGTTTTTATTTGGTTGAGTTTTTTTTTTACAGCTTCATTTTATTCTTGGATTCATCAGGTTAAGCAGTTATCTTTAAATGACAGTAATTGTTCAAACGCTGGTCTGTAAATAAAACATGACCTTAATATTTTAGAAAATGTAAACTTTGGACCTTTACCAATATATTTTTTTAAAATGTTGCTTCATTTTACATTCAGTAATATTAGTTTGTAAACAAACTATACATTTTGTACCTGTGCAACATCAGAGGATGTGTATTCATTACATTTTATTGGTTCTCTTGAGGAACATGATGAATGACCATTGTTAAAATGTTTTACTGTATATGATCATAGATATAAAGATAGTAGGTCCAAAATAGGATCTACTTTTTTTTTTTTTAAATATATTCGTCTTGCTATGTTTTCTTATCTGAAATTGTGTGCACTTCTTCCTAGGTAAGCTGGGGTTGAAAAGACTGTACAAAACAGATCTGTTGTGATAAGAGTTCAAAAGTGTAAAATGTGAAGAAAGTAAATTTTCTCAAGGTCTGCTATGAAGAATGCAAGAAGGCGTGAGCTTAAATTACAGCAGTAAACAATTATGTTAGGAAAAAAACCCCCAAACTTTTAAAATATTTTAATAATGAACCACTAAAAGAGAATGCCTGGGGAAGTACTGCAATCTCCACTAGTGGTAACATTCAAGAATGGGTTAGAAAAACATCTATTAGGAATGGTTTAAATATGGTTAGTTCTGCCTTGAAGCTGAGGGATAAGCTCCATAACCTCTCAAGAAGATCCTCATTGGGATTTTTTTTGGAAGGTAATAAATTAAAATGAAGCTCACTGGGATAGCAGACACTGGAGTGGAAAGACTGAACTCAAGTATTGCAGTTAAAGAAAACTGCTGCTGGCTTTTGAGCACAAGTAATCAGATTGTGAATTTGAAATTGTTGTAGAAAAGCAGGCTTGCATTAGAAGACTCACAGTGGAAAGTGTGAGAACATTGTGTGTTACATCAGAGTAGATTCTACTTTTGTTACAGCTTATAGCTGTAAAAGTTACAGGTGTGGAGGGATGGAGATCTCCTTAGCTGTATATATATTCTTGTTAATCTGTTCTAAACTAATCTGTATATTCTGAAGGAATGTTAGCCTATATATTGTGGGGGTGTGTCTGTGAAGTTCAGGTAAATTTGTCTGCATTTTACAATGCTACTGCTCCCATCTCCTGTCTGTGCCAAAAGACACCATGCACAAAAGCAGGTGTGCATCAACTCCAAGCCAATGAGGTTTTCCAGTGCGATAAACTGTAAGGTATGACCTGTGTTCATTGAGGAATGGGCACTTTTCATTTTTGCTTAGACAAGGATGGCAACTTCTTTTACAGTTTGAGACAGTGGATGAGATTCTGTCCACTTAATGGAAATTTTGCTGTTGGTTTTATTTGGGCCAGACTAGTCTAACATCCCTTAGAAGGTTTTTTGTTTGGATTTTTTTTAAGAGAAAAATGAACAAAAATAACACATTTTGAACTGTGATATCTGCTTAATTTCTCATCCTAATCCTATTTTCCATGGGTATGCTGCTGATTATTTGGCACAACTCAGTTTGGTGACTAGAAGTTCGGGAAAGAATACCTTTCAGCCCTTCTCCACTCCCCAGCCCTTCTTTTACATACTGCTCTTATCAATATTTTTTAAAATATTAGGAAATTAAGCAAATCACAATTGAGTGAGTACTTGTGGGGGGTTTTTTTTCTGTTTTAATATTTTAAAAAGGTTTAGACCTGGTGATCAGAGTTTTAAAGCTTGTTTTGTGAAAAGAAATTCCTCATGCTCACTTCAGTAGTAAAAGTTTGAGGTCAGCTTCTATTTGTTCCAGTAAACTACAGAATGCTAAATACTCCTCAAAATCTTACCATTTAGGTAGCCAAACTGGAGTTCTTTTGAAGATCAGGCCTCAGTTTTCTAATACAGAGATTTCTTTCATGATTCCATTGAGTAGGGATACTTAAAATTAATAGAGTTGTGTGAAATATGGAATAAAATATCAGATTATATCAGAAAATCTACCCTAAAGTTAGAGTATAGTTTTAGTGGCAGATTATATTTTATTAAGCATTCTATTAATACATACAGCGATGGTGTTATAGAGAAGACAAAGCATTTATGAAAGGGACTACATTATCTACTGTGTGCAACAGATGACTTTTCTGAATGTAAACATTTACAGACAGGTACAGAACAGGGTAATTATGCCTGAACAGTAAAGACAGATCTAAGGAATTTTCATTTTTTTCTGTTAGTCCTTAGATCACAGTAGTGTGCCTAGTCAGCCAGAAATGTGAACATTTCATTAAAAATTCCATTACAGCAGTTGGTCTGTCATTTGTCTTCATATAGATCTCAAACAATTATAGTAACATTCTTATTCATTTCAGAACAGATGGAGGATTTCCATGAATAGATTTGTTAAATATGTGTCATAAGAGTTGAGACACCTATTCTCAGGAAGTATTTTTAAATATAATGCAAGAAATCTGAAATAACAGAATAGCTTAAAATAGTGATTTATACAGTACTGATATGGTTTCCAGTGTTTTTCTCTCCACTGTCCTTCTATATTATTTTTATTTGCACACCTCGATCATTTAGATATTTATAGAACTCTGAAACTTCATGAACTTCAGTGGTTCCAACATGAACAGCAATGTAACTGTTTAAAATAGAAATAATATTTTTGAATCTAGTTAATACATATTTTTAAATTTATTGGTATTTTTACTATTTAGTAGCTAAGTATCTAATTTTTATAAGTAAACCTGAAAAACATGTGGACTGTATGAATAAAGATGTACTACATCTGATCTGTTTGGTATAGGGGTATCAAAAACCATGGCCAAAGCAGACCTTCTGGATACTTGTATCTCAGATTCTTTCTATGATTTTTTTTTTACAAGTCTATAGTTCAAGAGCATGAGTTTGTAAAACGAGTGGTACTAACAAGAAATTAGAATTCTTACTGAATCAAAATTCCAAATGTATTTTCTTTTTGATAATACTGAGCCACTTTAAAGAAGTATAAGGGACAGTACTACATGCTACACATTAGGCAATAGATAGATCTAAAGTTGTATTTTCATTCAGAAGTAAAATAAATTCATAGATATGATGCATTCAATATAGATCATCTTCATGAAATCATTAAAGCTTTTTCTCTTTTTCCACCAAAGCATGAAAGTTTTTATGTTTAGAAAAATGTGTTTTCTCACGTAAACCCATTCTGTTAAAAACAATAATCAAAACCACCCAAACCCTACAGTGCTTTCACTTGCAGTTTTCTGACCTCCTCCCAATGGCCTGTCTATACATTTAAGTAATCTGTATATGCAAGCAACATAGAGTATTTTGGTGTTTTAAAATATTCTAAAGACCAAGCTTCCCTGCATCTCAATTTTCATTCTTCACTAATGAAAATCCTTTTTTTTTCCCAGGGTAGAGGGTACCACAAGCAGTGCTTACAGGAACAAAGCACTGTAGTGGCATTGCAAATTGCTTAGACAGGAGAATGGAGTATAGTGGAGCTCCACTGGTGGAGCTTCCACTAGGGTCAGTGGAAGAGCAGCCTCAGTTTGGAGCAGCTTAAGCTATTGTGGAGCTGCCTCCTGAGACAGCAGCTTTGTGTTTTGACTGCCATAGTGAAACTGCAAACTGTTGCTAAAAGGGGTAATCTCATTTTCTCTTTCCCTTTCTTCCTGTTACCTTTTGCACCTGTATCCTTCTTGTTTGCTTCAGATTTAGTGGCTTTTGTGGCTTTAAAATAAGCCAGTGGAGTGATCTTATATAAGAAAGCAATTCAGTGCTTAAGTGAGTTAGTTTTAAATTGACCTACCTTGTCAGACCAATTCATTAGGTTTGATCCAAAGTAAGTGGCAGGAGCACGTTGCTGGAGTTAGGAGAAGGAATGGAGCAGGGCTTGCCCAGCTTTGGCACCACATTAAATACAAGGTGGTGAAGCACAGCACATGCTGCACAGTGTTTGTGAGAAGCTGCCAGGCAACAGAAGGGATCAGACACCATTTCCTTGCAGCATCCACTGCTGGTAGACTTGTGGGATTTTGAAGAGGGTGATCTGTGTGTGTCACTTCTGCTTTTTCAGGGGGATGGAATTTGGGGATTGAAGTTGTGGGGGCTATTTTTCTCCTTCTCCTTTGTTGTTTAAGTTAATCTACTCCTGTTTGCCTCTTATCCAACAGTTCTGCACAGTCTTGAATGGTGGTAAATGGCTCAAGTTAAGGAGAAAGGGTTCTTAATAAAAGACAATAGGTATTTAGTTCACTGAAGGACAAAACTAGAATCTCAAAAGTATGGGAAAAAAAAGCATTTTTCAACATAGGTTAATCTTTGCAAGTATTAGAAGTAAACAATATTTACTCCATAGTAATTTACAACTATTGTAGATCTGGTTTAGAGACCATGCTGGGAAAAGAAAAATAATCACTCTTTTTGGTTAATGCAGATAATATATGTCCAAATTATAGGAATAGATTCTGTATTTCACGAGGTAATAAACTGCTTTTATCATAATTTAATTTTCTTCCTTTTCAGTTTTGGGTTCTGTGACAAACCTAAAGTTTGAGTAATTTTGGCTTATTTCCACCTATAAATATGAATCTGTTTAGAGGCCTGGATATAAAAATTGTAGGTTTTCTTACATTTCCACTTGGTACTTGACATTAATGAGTTTTCAATGTAATTCTTGAGTTATGTGGCTGAGGCTCCAGAAGGTATTCCTTGTTAAGAGTTGCCTTCTTTCAGTGTAAAGTTCTTCCCTGGAAATGAGTTCTGTTTGCTGGTATTTCTCATGGTTCTCTATGCATTTAGCAAGATGGTTTTTCCCCATTTGAAGTAAAAGCATTTAAATATTTCCTTTTACAAGGTGCCTTATTACAGCTATTACTGTTTCTGATATTTTACTAATTCATCCAAATTCTCCAGTAACTCTTATAACAAACATGGCCCCTACATTCTTGCTCTTAAAGTATAAAATACTTATACCAGGATTTGGAGATATAAACTTTGTAATGCTGGTGTGAGGTTTCAGTCTTTAACTTTACAGGACTCCTGAAAAGCAGTAAGATCTCTTTGACTGCTTGTATTGGAAAGAGCTGATTTTTAAAAACATTTGCATATGTGTATTCTATTTGTGTTTCTGAATTTTTTTATCTGAGATCAAATAAGGGGAAATAATTCAACAGTCCATTTGCTAAGTAGGAAGGAGTAGCTCTACCCTTTTGTATTTCAGAGGAGTTAAAGGTCTGAACATAACTGGGCTTGGTTACTAGACTAACAGTTATCTACAACCCTATATAGTAACAATTAAAACTTAACAGTTTTTAAAGAGCCTGACAGGTTTGCTTATGCTCGAGCTTTGCAATTCAGTCTGCACAAAAAAAACAACTCAGAAATACATGAGGAATGCTTACTTTAAAATGTCATTGCTGCCATCATAATCAGACATACGTTAGACACAAATGTTTTAATTGAAGTGAACAATTACCCATTTTAAGAGTCTTAGTCAGTGTTTTCAATATGAAGTATAGGTTTCATTTTCCACTTGAATAATTAACTTCTATCCAGTTGTGTGACTTTCTTGTAGATCTCCTGTTGTTTCAAGGACAGATTAAATGGAGTCAGATGGGAGCTCTGATTTGATGGATGTGATAAATTCTACCAGTGTAGGATTGTCCTAGTATAGGCACTTTCCAGATGGACATGGATTATGCTGTGAGAATCTTGCTAACATAATTTACAATTTTAGAACTCTACTGTTTCAAATCCTTTCTTTTGTATCAAAGTTGATGTTTTCAAACTTTATTTAAAATTCATGTATTTGTCTTGTTTCTCCACATTGCTTAATCACCATTCTTTTGACTTTATAGGACAGGTTAGGAAGCTGTATTGTGTATTTACCATTTGTATTTCATATTGCTGTGATTCAGTATAATTTCCCCATTCTCAGTTCTTGAACAATCTAAGATATTTAGTAGCACATTCAAATTATGAATTTGGTATTTACATTTTACTGACCTTTTTTCTTTTTTTTGAGCTTTAAATTATGCATATGGTTTAATATTTAGGTTTACTTTTATCAAAATATGTAACTGATTGATTGAGGACTCTAGTAGTATTTTTTTTCTAAGTCTGGAAATCTTCATTCTAAAACTGACTTTCCTTCTCCTTAGCTCATTGGCTAAGGAGAGCTGTTCTGCCATGGATCATAAATGCTTCTCTCCATTTAAGTTCCTTGAAAACTTGAGAAAAAGGCCTAATTTTATGACTTGTGTGTCAAGTTACATACACCTGTGGCATGATCAGAGTCTTAAAAAAATTTTCATAGAGAAAAGAACGACACATACAAAAATATACATTTTTTGTGAAATGAATGTTTTGCTGATAGGAATAGAAAAGGTTTGAAGATGAGAATTTCACTTGAAGGAGTTTTCCAACTCATCCTATGCATTTTCAGTATGGTGCAGAGTGGTATGGCCTGGTCTATGGAGACCAGTCAGGAGACAGGTCACACAATAGTGGTTGTGTGTGAGGTCCTTTAAAACCCCTGCCTATGTTTCACAGTGTCTTTGCTAGACCCAAAACCATTAGCCAAGGACTTGACTGGATTGAATTCCCTGCTGTATAAAAGAATTCCTGCATGATGGAAAGACTCTAAATTTTGGACTGTGACTCATTTATCTGTCTTGGTGAAGGGACTGACAACCAGCCGAGGTGTGGCAGGTGGGAACAGCAATCACTTTAGCTCCACTGCACAGTTGTGTATGTCACCTATTTTAGGTAAGTCATTGAATCTTTTATTTAAACCTCCTGAGGTTTATCTAGGTCTTAGTTTTTTGTTGGTTGGCTTTTGTTTTGGGTTCAGCTTCTCTAATTTTGACTCTTGTCTATAACAGAAAAATACCAATTTATTTTTTATGGGACTGTTGGAAGATAATCATTAGTGGGTGGTTCCAAGGCATTCAGATGTTGTGAGGGTGGCAATATAATCAGCTAGAAATATTAGCTAGATGGACGTGTGTGTTTTGGGATATCTTTATGGGCTGTGAGAAGTCCTGGGGCAGATGCATCTTTGTGATATTTTAAAGAACCCCAACAAACAAAACAAGAAAACACCACAAAACTGTGCAGCTATATCTCCTAGACTCTGTCTACAATTTTTTCATGTTTGTAAATCACAGCCCTGGACTACTATGGAGTTTATCAGATTAATTAAGAAAAACGAATAGACCAATGAATTAAAATACTATTGGCTGCACTTATCTTTAATGACATTCAGTTTTTACCCTCTTGGGAAATGTTGTGTGTTCTTGCTTCTGGCTTTCATGGTGTCATCTCTTTGGCTGCTGAAAATCTGTGCACCATTATTCTGAAGCACTCATGGAAAGGTAACTGGCTTTTCATTTCATTATTTTTTTCAGGAGAATGACACTTGTGTCTATTTTTATTTTTCTTTTCTACCTTCTCTGTTTATTCTCTACTTCTGTCTGTTAGAGGTATATTAATCAGAGAGGTATTAAATGTTAGATTTCTAAATCTAGGATCCTGACTATTATGATCCCTGCTGTACAGATTGCAGTCTGACGTTTCAAATACTCATCTAATGTTTAGATATTTCTTGATGACACCCAGTCACAATTTCCTCTAAACAGCTTCCTTGCGGTTTCAGATGTAATGTATTGCACCTTGGCTACTAAAGATTTTAGTGTTATGCTTAACCATAAGATTACAGTGACTGTAATCACTTTTTGAAAACCATTATGGTCTTAGCCAATATAGCAAAAGACATCAAAGCAGTTTCCTAATCATATTACTTTTCCCTCCCAAAAATCTAGATTTGATTATTAATGTATAAGTGTGGGAGGAAATAATGAAAAAATGCCCAGAGATAATTAGTTCTCAAAGTTGGGTAAAAAAAAATAATTTTACAAAATATAATACTTTTGCATGCATTTGATGTAAGACATATGAAATCTTGATTATCTCTTTATATTAATTTTATTATAGAATTTGTTCATTTATGTTTAGGTGATTCATTCTGAATGATTCTTTTAGAAAAGAGTTTAAAATGCTACCTGTAAAATGCTAGTTGTACGTTCATGTTAACAAAACATTGAAACCTTGCACATCACCAGGTGGAAAGGGCTCCTTCCTGAATAGAGATTTACTAAGCTTCTGAACCTATGTGACCAAATAATTGTTCTCAGCTCCATTCGAATAAAGGGCTTGCTTCAGATCTAAATCCACAGAATTATGAATAGCATGGATGATTTAAAGTGACATCAGTCAACATGATTTCTGTAACTGTCTAGAAATGTTAGCTGTCTGTTAAAAAAGTGTTAAAGTTTTTAACAAAGTACTTTATAAGTAAGGCAAGACATCTTCAAAAAAGAATTTTTATGTCCACTGATGTTATGTGGAAATCAGTAATTCCTCACTTAAAGATTAAGAATTTAAATTATATACAAGGCAGGGACTGTCTAATTACTGATAAAATGCATCCAGATTTTTAAAAGTGTTTGTGTGCTTCCTATTTCATACATGTTGATGGAACATCTTTAAATATATTGTGTTTAATGATATAACCACTTTTTTACCAATATGCTTAATTTTCAAGGGATTTTTTTTGTGTAAGTGGGCATAACTAATGTTGTTTTCCGCTTTTCTGAAGTTGAATGAAAAAAAATTAGTTTGTTTCAGGGATTGTACTGCATTAACTGCACACTCTTTCTGAGGTGACAGTTCATGATAGAGCTCTGTCCTGTGCAGTTATTTCAGTGATTTTTGGATGAATTTGAACTTGTGACCCAATCCAAAATCCAGAAATTAACTTTATAACAAAAAGAAGCTCAAAAAGCTTTTTGATAACATTTTTTCCTCTAGCAGAAAACATTACTTGCTGTTGGCTGAAAACTGAAAACTCTAGAATAAAATGCGACTGGTTTGAGTTATTTATCAGATTAAAAAAAGATAGCAGTTAAAGAAAGGTCTACATTAGCATTATTGTTAATGAACTCTATTCTTTCACCAAAATGGTGTAGGTTCTGTTACCAAGTTGCATATACCCACCTAGAATTTTGCAGGTTACTTACACACTTTGATATCTCCGAGTAGTATTTATTGTTTTAAAAATATTTTGGCAAGCTGCTTCACCATCTGAAAACACAATCCCTTAGAAACATCCATATAATTTGAGGCTGTATGTAATAGAAATAGGTCCAATAGAATATTTTTTTTTGAGGAGTGCTTTAATAACTTTTTTTAATGATGGATAACTCTCCATCAAGCATTAAGCGCCACATAACGGATATATCATAAAAATACCAGTGTAAGTTTTCTTGCAGTCTTTTCAGATTATGGATCAATCATGATTTTCTAAAGATTACGGGGTATCCTTCACCTTTCTCTTAAGAATGCTGAATATTGCTGACTGCATATGTTTCTGTATTTTGTGTGGGATACTTTTACTAGAAATTCTTCTAATTGAATTCTTAGGTACCCTGTTAGTTCCCATACTTAAGATGATTGGGAATAATGATAGATGAGGAAAGGTTAGAATAGAGATTTTTGAAGTGACATTTTTAAAGGGAATACTATTCCTGAGCAACAAGGGGTGTGTTTATGTTCGTTCATTCAGTTACCATCTGAGAGAAGTGAAACTTATCCCTGAAATATAAGACAGAAGAGGGAAACAAATAACAATAAAAAAGCTGAAATTGCTAAGGGGAATAAAAGGAATATCCAGAAACTGGATACTAGAAATGGTGAGTGAAGAAAAATCTGGAAGGAATTCCCGAGAAGAAATGATACACACTTAAAAAAAAAGAAAAAACAAAAAAAACCCAAACCAACAAACCCTCCCCTCAAACAAAACAAAACAAAACAAAAAACCAACAAAAAAAACCCACTCCACCAGATTAGTTTAACTTTAACAGTGATGCCACTCTTGAGTTCTTGCTGAAGTATATAAGCAATATTATTTAAGGAGGTCAGTGCTTTTCTGTACCTGTATTTTAAGAATAAGGCCTTATTTTGAGAGTTCAAGTATCCCAGGTTAATTGGGGAATTCTTTGTTTGTGAAATGCTTGACTATGAAAAGAATGAAATAAACTCGTATGAGTATCTTAGGGTATGAAAATATGATTGGAAAATATATTATATATTGCAAATATATACATGCAAAAATGTATGTTTTTTTTTTTTTAATGTACTTTCTATAATTTGCACTGATAATGTTTTTCAAAATCCCTCTTGCACGTTAGGCTTAAAGAGGAAAGTTAGTTTTTGTAAAGCTTGTCCCATCTGGCTGTGTGTTTCTCACTTCTGCTGTAGCAGTTTGTGGTCCAAAGGAAATCTGACTGTGGGTTGTACAAACAAAAGTAAATTAAACCTGAAACATAAAAGATGGTAGGAAATTTTAAGTAGTCTTTTGCTGTTGACCCTCAATGTCTTTATTTTATTGCTATTCATTATTTTCTATACTGTTTTGCCTTGATGTCATCTTTTATATGCTGAAATATTCATGTTGCTGCTGTTGGGTACAGCTGGGTTAATGGGCCTGTGAAATCAGAGTATAAATTCCTTAGCATATGAGCTTTTGGAAGCAAAAAATGCTGTGATAAACTATGGTGTTGCTGAAGCTATTACCAGTGCTGTCAGCTTGCAGTGAAAGCAGTGCACCCCAAAATGTCAGGCAGCGGGACTGTTGACGAGAGGGGCGATTAGCCAGTCTCCCTGCGGAGCAGATCGGTGTTGCCTTTCTCCTTTTTGCCCTTACCCCTGCTGCCACTTCAGGGTAAGGAGTTATGGCAGTGATGGTTCCCTGGTAGAGAGAGAAGAGAGAGAGGGAGAGCGTGTGTCTGTGTGTGTGCGTGTGTGTCCGTGCGGGCGCCCCGGCCCCCTCCCCGCCCCGCCGCATTGTGGAGGGAGGGACCGCGGCCGCCTCCGCCGCCGTGCGGGGCCGGGCGCTGTCCGTGGTGCTGAGCCCGGCGGGACGGGCGCTGTCCGAGGTGCTGATCCAGCAGGGCCGGGCGCTGTCCGAGGTGCTGATCCCAACAGGGCCTGGCGACGTCCGGGTGCTGATCCCAGCGGGGGCCGGGAACTGTCCGAGGTGCTGAGCCGCGCTGCCCGGGCGGCACCATGGTTTTCGCTCCAGGTAAGGGCAGCTGCATCCCGATCCCAGCCGGGTAGTCTCGCAGGAAGGCCCCGGCCATGCCGGAGAGCTGCTGCGGGGAGTGGGTAATGGGTGAGGCAGAGCTGCCAGCAGGCAGAGGCAGGTAGGCTCAAAGGAGGTTGTTTAGCTTAGGGTTTCTTTAGCTGTGGACCCAAAGGTTATGAGGGTCACCCCTGTGGTTTTCATCAGGGGCAGGAGCCTCCTATAGAAGTGTGCAGGGCGCTGTGCTTGTCAGACTGCACTAAAGGGTCACAAGGGGGATGTGGCCTTTCAGTGACTGAGAGTGGGTCCCCCTCTGTGCCCACACTGGTGGCTGCCAATATGACCATCCCTGAAACTCATGGAGATAATTTACTTTTTCATTTCCTCTTTTCTCCCTCTCAAAACAAAGTAAGTATTTGAATGAAAGAGAACAGAAAGTTTGTTTAGTCCAGTTTTTACTGGAACAAAATTGAAGATTTCTGTAGTTCTTGTCTAATGTGAGATGTCACTGTATAGAAGTGCAGAATTTCTAGTGCATAGTATACTCATGTGTTAACTCATAAAAACTACAGCAATTTTTTATTGGATTTGGTACATTCTGCTTGGAAATAGGCAGTTGGTTGTTCAGAAAAGGATGAGAGGGACAAGAGACCAGTAGCTCCAGGGTATAAATGTAAGTCATGCGTAATGTCTTCTGTAGGGACATGACTTGAAAATAACTTCATTAAAGATGTATAACTTTCAGTAAAATAGTGGGTCAATAGAAAAAGGAAAGTAAATGCTGCAACTTGACAATGAATAACTATTAACACCTTTGTTTTGCAAAGCTAACAGAAGTTTTATCTTCCTTGAAATTCTATATCCAATCTCTGAAAGGGTAAGACTCCAAAAGCTTTACACTTTCATATTAAAAAAAAATCTTGGGACTGACTTTGCTACCCAATTCAGTTTAATTTTTTGAAAAAAATAGTATCTCTTTTCAACAATCTCATTAATTTTGTCTATTTAACTGCCTGGTTGCTCTCTAATGTCATACATTCATATTTACATTGTGTTCTGAAATTGGGAGCAAGTTATTTATCTTAACAGAAGGATCCACTGCTTTTTGTAATACACCTTCAGCATTAGTGGCTCTTTCCTGAACTCCTTTTGTCTGTCACACTGTCACCATTAACTGTACAAGTTTTTGAAATGCTCTGTGGGACTGGAATACTTCAGGAAGAGATTACTGCTAAAATAATGAAAACATGCACGTCTTTTCTCCAAAGGCTGAAGGAGAACAAACCCCAAAGCTCATTAATAACTGCATGAATTGTTCTTTTCACAACTGTAATCCATAGACAGAAAAAAAATCCTCTTCTAAAATAAACTGTTTTATGTAGTCATTCTTCAGTTTTCCTTTACTCAAAGAAAAGCCCATGGTCTCCTTACAAATGTTGCCATAAAATACATGGGGCAACTAAATGGGAATTTGTAAAAGAGATGATAAAACAATCTATTGTCTTCAAACAGAGCAAGCCTGAGTAGATTCCAATTTTTTATTGCTTTTCTTCCCTGCAAATCAGCTCTGCCCTGGCATTATCTCTGCACCAGATATTAAATAAAAAAAAATTTAAAAAAAGAGGTTTATGCATCTTTAGCATCTTCATAGTACTTAAGGCAATATGATGTAAAAATACTATAAGTCTACTAAGAAACTGACTTTCATTTCTTCAGTCAACTTTCTGATTTTATCTCACTGTGATGAATGACCTCATTTTCTGTTCCATTTATTTGTTGGGGTGTGAAGAAGTCGAGAGAAAGTAGAAGATTTATCTAACTGTAAATGGTTAGGGTCAGGATGATAAACTTCCAGGATGGGATAGAAAAAAGAAAACAACAATCAAGAGGAAATGTCTTCCAGAAACAAAAATTATGGAAGTCATTTACCTGACAACAAAGATAAGATTTTGCAGATGAATCACATGACGGTCTTTTTCTTAAGGTCTTGGATATGTTATTTCAGAACTCTGAATTAATGGGCTATATTTATAAACTGTTAAGTAGAAGCAGCTTATTGAGTTTAAATAACTTTTTAAAAGACAAAGCCGACTATTTACTGAATACATACTTTACTGTTAATCTTCAACTCCCTAGAACTTATTATCTCCTGTGTTGAAAAAATAACACAGCAAAGCAGCACAAAAACAAACAACCTCCAAAGAAGCCTGGCTATTACTGAGATAGATAGATAGATAGATAGATAGATAAAAAGATTATAAAATTGGCAGTATTCCATGCCAAAATTGGACCTCCTGGCTCATTCTAGACAGTGTACTATGATTTGTAGGTATGCAAAAAGTTATTCTTAATTTTCTTCGTTTATTCATATTTTTCCTTCGCACTTAAAATTAACATTGAGGCTGTTCCAGAAAAGGAAATAAGAGTGCATTTTTTCTTTTCTTGGTTTGATATGACTCGGGTTTCATTCCACTGTCTTCTTCTGATTGATTAATGATGTCTTGATATATAGGAAATGCAGTCCAAACTCTCTGAGATGTCTGGGCATTTATTTTCCTGGATAATTCACACATGTGCTGCCCTTAGAATGGGGGGATGATACATGAAATTCGCACAAGCTATGTATTACAAAGTTTAGTTTCTTTAATTTTCCTGAACTGAAATGCTTTAGCCAATTTGAGATGTAGATAACAATGTATTATTTTAAATTGCATGTAAGGATGGAGGTACGTATGAGGCTGCAGTAGAGAAGCATGAAATTTCAAGGATTAGATCAAAAAGCAGAGAGAAGTCATGATTTTGAACTGGCAGATCTTCTTACAAAGTTTTTCTTAAATTTTCTTTAGAAGATGGTGTATTCCAGAATTTAAAAAATATCAATGCCAGATTAGCCTATAAAATATTGTTAATTATAAATAATTCCATAGATTAAACATATGCCATTGTGAGGTAGGAAATGAAGAAGCATTAAAACATTTATTTGTTCTAACACATTAATAAAAATTAGATTATGCAGCAAGGTTTCTGCTGATAGCAGATCATTAGTTTACAAAGATGTGATCACTTCCAATATCAGCATCTATCAGCTTTAACAGTAACTTAAATGTTGCTAATCAAACTACTTCTTTGCAGACTTTTACTTTCCCGAAAATTACCTTGGGCATATTCCTTGCTTGTTTTCATTTCTAAAATGTTTTCCTAATGCAAAGATAAAAAACCCCACTCTTATGGTTTGTCTGAACAAACACAATATAAAGGTGTTTTTCATGCTTCAAGAATTTTTTTCTGATGCTATTTTGCACAAATCATTCAAACACTTATGTCTTACTCTTACTCTGTAAAACCATAAATAAAATAACCAAATAATAGAGTCTCATCACTGCAGGCAAATTGTTTCATCCAGTACAAAGCTGTGATTTTTTTTTGTTTATTTATTTGTTTGTTTGTTGGCATAGTTTATTTTAGAAAGGAATATTTTTTTCTAAAGGAATCCATTTTGAACTGAATACCTCAGGAAAGATTGGATAATTTACATTGACAGGTTGTTTCAGGTCAAACACTTCCTTTCTTAAGCTTGTGTCTGCTTTGAATCATGTGATTTCATCTTTCAGCTGAATCTTGTTATTTGTCAGAATTGAAGAATTTGAAGAATTCCCTTTACCTGACAGTTTCTCTATAACTAGAAACTCAGATGCTTTACTCAACACCCTATAGTTCTAGAAGAAGGAGGAGGATATAGAATTAATTTTGTATCAATATTTTTATGTTAAAAAATGGGTGAACACAAAGTTTAAAGATAGACATTAGAGAAGTCAGAATGTTCACAGCTCAGCGCCTTTTTCGTGCAACAGCAACACCAGTAGGTTTTCAACGAGCTTTTCATCAGTGCAGCTGTTCTTAACATTTTTAAGCTGGGAGCAACACAGCAGACTTGTATAATGACACTGAAGATCAGAAATGCATCCTGTACCAAACATTTTAGGAATCTCATTACACTGCAATTGAAGAAATAGCAGCTGCATACTGAAACAGATGTTCTTACTGGTCTGAATAGTCCTGATCTTCTCCAGTGGAAAAGCTGGGATGACAACAACCTGTTGTGTTGACATAATTTTTCTTTTTTTTTTTTAATATAGCGTTACAGGTACTATTGCAGATTCCTGACCACAATATCCAGAGCAAGACAGTATGGAAGGGACTGTTCATGAATGTAAAAATTGCTATCAATAACTTTACTTCTTTGAAGGCACCCTGTTGTGGGATATCTCCGGTGTTTGTGCTGACTGTGGTACTCTGGCACTCAGTTTTGCAGTGTCTTTCACCCATGAGAACAAGACAGGACACAGTCCTTGTCCTTATTAACTGCTATGCTGCATTCTGCTAATGCTCTAAGTTCTGCAGTCTCCCCCCCAAAAATCCCTAATAAAAAATTTAAAACTATATACATAGAGGATTCTTATTTGATAGCTTAATGTTGATAAAGTCCATGTATAGGACATATTTTGGAAATGAAAACCAAAACTATTTGCCAGCCTCAAGACTGCAAAACTATTTGCAGTCTGATATAATGGAGGTTTTGTCCAGTATTTTTTATGGCTGGTAGTGAGTATGGAGGCCAGTTGCTGCCCAGAAGTGTCTGAATGCATTTACAGCTCTCAACAGTAGTTCAAAGTGTTTGCCACCCGGTAGGAAGAAATCATATAGGAGGAAATTCCTTATTCTCTTTTGCTGAAGAAAAATGTTTCTTGTGCTGACCTTTTCCTAGTGACACATTGATCTTTTCCCTGCTGTGAAACTCCACTAGCAGACCTCATTAGTGAGGTGAAAGAAATTTGCTTCATAGATATTCAGAAATGTGATGAAATTAGTAAGTCAGGTAGTCCTAGGTACAATCTTTCTTTAAAGTACGAATCAACATAGTGTTTATAAATGGCACAGAATTTATTGTTTCAAATATTTTTTACCAGAACTGAAGGCTTGAATAAGTGAGGCTGGCACCTTTCACTTCACTGTCACTGGATTAAATCCTATTCTGGTTAGGTGTGAGAAGAATTCTGTTATCACAGTGGCTGTGTATGGCCTATATTGAAGGAGTTGTTCATAGCTGGGGGATAGTGGTAATAAGTGATATAGTCCTTATTAACATCCTTACTGGAACTGTTTATTGAGCAGGAAAGTCAAATCATGAATGTAGAAAAGGAATGAGTTACACTGACCTCTAGAGTTTGTCCTTCCGAGTTATTATTCTTGCAGATGAATTGTTCTCTTGTTATGGACATAAATAGTATCATTCCAATCTTATAAGTATTATTGTGCCAATGGAAATGAATGCCCTTATTGTAAAATATAGTGAAAGGTAGATTTTTTCCTATATCTCCAATCTTGTCTATTAAAGATTTTAATGACATAATACACTTTATTATGTTACAAATACTAGGTTAAGCAAAAAATTATTTGCAAGCAAAGCATTCAAATTTATTTATAGCCTTTGTGAAGTTTTTTTACTATTAGTTGGCCATCTGCATTGTGTCTTTTACATAATAACTTGAAAGATTCTACAGAAATTTAATGGATGTCAATTGGAAAAGAGTCTTTATTGATGATAGCAGAAATGAAAAGCTGACCTAAATAGTCCTAAAATGCTTCAGGTTCCTTTAGAGTGCCTTGCCACAGAAGTCAGGGGAGGTGAGCTCTGTGTTGCTGCTGTCTGCCCTTGCAAATCCTGTAGTTGTGTTTCCAGAAGATGCTGTCTTCCTTCCTTTGAGAGAGTTTGAAATTTTTTTTGCCTGAGGAAGTAAATTGAGGCATGTTCTACTCAGGCATTTCACTAGTGGTGAGGCAGACATAACCTCCTGTAGGTCACTTGCATTTGCTTCACTTTGTGGTATGTATATTTGATGGAATAAGCCTGTATTTTCTGTCTTTGGGCAGTGAATCCACTCATGATTTATAGTACAGAAGCGTTGCATATCCATTAAACTTCTGTTAAATACTTGCAGATTGACATTACTTTTTGTCTTGAAGTAAGTTTTCTTAATATAGCAGAAAATATTTCTCTGGAAAGACAGAGAATCAGTTCCAGGAGTGGAAAACAACATGTGATGGCATCCTGTTATAGAGAGATTCTGTCAAGATTGCAGCTATGAAATTAAAAATACCAAAAAAGGGGTTTGGTCTTTCAAGGTGCCTTTTAGGTTTATGTAATCTATGATTTACTTTCTATCATGACTTTGTGTATATACATGCATGTGTATATGCCCAAGGGAATGGCCTGAAGCTGTGCCAGGGGAGATTTAGGTTGAATATTAGAAAATGGTTCTTCACCCAGGGGGTGGTCGTGGCACTGGAATAGAGTCCCCAGGGAAATGGTCACGGCACCAAGCTTGACAGAGTTCAAAAGTATTTGGACAACACTTAGACACATGGTGTGACTTTTGGAGATTGTCCTGAGCAGGGCAGGAGTTGGACACAATAATCCTGATGGGTCCTCTCCAACTCAGCATATTCTGTAATTCTGAGATTCTACATATACAAAATTCTACATCTACATATATATGTATATGTGTAGATATATATATATATGTATATGTAAATATAAATATATGAATATATATAATCTCAGGCTCAGTTGCTAACAGCTGTATTTACAGCTTTCATACTCCACTCACATTCTAAAATAAACAGGGGAATTTTTCTGTACTGCTGTGCACGTGCAAATTTTAGGCTTTTTTGGGGGGATGATTTTTTTCCTGGGGGTTTTTA
>VYZP01024314.1:0-70545 GCA_013400635.1 Hypocryptadius cinnamomeus
ATGTGATGTGATGTGATGTGATTGACAGGGCCTGCAACCTGATGCCTGCAGACCTGCAGGTACAGGGACCAGCAGCTGCCTGCTCTACCCTACTCTGACTTCCCATCTGGTCAGAAATTGCTACCGAAGTCTTCCCATAAAAGGCTGCTCTGGAATTCACTGCTGGAAGAGGGAATCCTAGAGAGATGTTGTTTCTGATTCAAAGCACCAGGGGGTGCTGAAAAAAATTCTGTGTAGGGCTGAGGGAAAGGAAGAGTGTGGGGGAAATCTCGAAATCTCTGACCTGACAATCCACCGCCTCTGACTGCGTGTGCATTTAGGGAAGGCAAAATGCCAAACTATTCCGTTTCCATGTTATCTGCAAGGATTTCTGCCAACCAGGTGTCAGAAAAGGCCCCTCTAATGTAAATGTGACACAGCTACTAGCTGACATCTGCTGCAGTAAATGAGGGTTGTATTCAAACTGCGGGCATGCACTAATTTGAAATCAAATCTTCGGAAGCTTGAAGCCTACACACTTGTGATTGGTTTAACTCTAGGTCATGAAGTTTAGGGTACAGGATTTCTTTTCCTAATGCCATGCCTAAAATCACTGCTGATGTACTGTGCAGAAGAGTATGAATGAAACCTGAAGGCTCAGAGTCTTCATTTGTATTATATTTGCAAGGTACTTGAATGACATTATATAATGTGGCACATGTAGCTGTCTGCTTTACACTAAGACCTTCAGATAATTTAGGGTCATGCAAATATTTCTTAATAAATCCTTGCAAAGGGAAGGAGTGGTATTTTTAGCTTTCAGAAAAACATGTAAGGCCTACTTATTTCTTATTTTTTTCATTTTTAATGTTCATGAGTACTTGCTTAACCCATGTAGGAGGTGTCTTTCAAGTTTCTCTTTTCTTTTCTTTTCTTTTCTTTTCTTTTCTTTTCTTTTCTTTTCTTTTCTTTTCTTTTCTTTTCTTTTCTGATTTCCATGTTCCTGAAATTATGTACTATTTCTAAAACATTATAAATAAAGATTTCTAAAACAACTCCCGAGAATAAAAGCTAATCTATAGGGTTATGAGGGGCAAATTTGGAAGGAGGAGATGAAGATATATTTACTTACACTTATTATGTCTAAAGTCAGACTAAGAATCAGATTTTTTAAAATGTTCAAAGATCCAACCAATCTAAAATTTTGGGAAGAGCAGCTTCAACAAAATTCTTGATCATCTCTGAAATGACTAATCTTTGTGCTTGGAAGATCTTGGAACTATTGTTGCCAATAAACATTAATTCCAAAATGATTTTTACATCTGATTTATTTTATCAAGATGAAAAACAGCTGATGGCTTAGCACTTAAAAATTTCAGCGTGAACTGCTAAGGGACTATTTGCACAGTAATTGAAAATAATTATGAGTGTGTGCTTGCATTGCTTATTATTGCTTTTATGGCAAGGAGTAGTATTAACATGTTTCTTATTATTAAACTAGAGAGTTGGCCCCACAATTAATGCACTTCCACTGCCTGAGACCTCTGTGGCCACCTGCTGTAAGCCAATGTATGAGTTCAGGAATTATTACAGGACTCAGGGTATTAGCCTTGGGCTAAGAAGCCTGTCAGAGCATGATTAAATGTTCCTTTAATATTCTGTCTTTTAACAAAAGGCGTGTTTCTGTGCAATCCATCTGTAAGAGCAGGGCTTGTGCCTTTGACGTGTGTGAAATCTGCAGCTGTCAGAATCTTTCTTTCTCGTGGATTTCCAAGTTGGGGAAAAATAATAATGCTGGATTTTCTGTCAAAAGATTGGGTATTTTGCTGTGAAGTGTAGGCCTGAGTAGTATTTTTTTAGCTTACAGCATTTAAAATAAAAGCCTGTGTATGCACTCTGTTTTGCCTGCACAAGATGTCTGTGTCCTGTGGCACTGATTTAATGATGATTCCCTTGTCCTGATGGCAAGTGATCATAGAGACCCACAGGAACACCTTAGATATGTGCCTCTAAATCAACACTCCCCATAATTGTTACTGGCTTATCATGCTGGAACCTTGGGAATGTCTGCCCTGGTTCCTCTGGGTGCCCCACATCTGGAGCCACAGTGAGACAGGGAAAGGACTGAGTTCACAATATCACTCCTGGAATGCCCAGTTGCAAGCTCAGTTTTTGGCATGGAAATGTAATCCTGTGTCTCTGCATACACTCTTGTGCCTTCCCTGCATGTGATGATCACAGGCATGTGATGAACAGCAGCTCCATATAGTAAATTGCACTTACTGCAACTTAATGCTTATTTGAACTGGGACTATGACATAGTAAAAGTAAATCTTCCTCTCTGCAGGGAGACAGATGATTTTAGAATTATACTATTAGTTTTACTTTCATGTGGAAGGTTAATTTAAAGAGAGCAAATAATTTCAAGGGCTTGAAAATATAAATACTCTATTTTCAGGCATAAAACCCCCTGTACCATCATTAGCAGACCATAGACTTCACTTCGTGGTCAGGTGATAGTTGTCCAAAAGGTTTTCCCTTCACTAAGCACTGCAATCTGCAGCCAGACACCTCCATTTCATATATTGCAACATTTGAAGGAGCTTGGCGATTTCACCTGGAGTTCAGATGACAATCCTCTGTGCCACATATTCACAGGCACATTGCTGGTACTTCATGAGTAGGAGGCTTGAAGGAATAGGGTGGCAGTGGGATAGGGTGGCAGCATGCCCTTCAGAGGGGAGTGTGCTGGCAGATTGTCCAGGCCAGCTGGAAAGCACTCTCTGTACTCATCTTGGCATTCGGTTTCAGGAGCTTAGAGATAAACAAGATCAAATAAAAATCAGTTTTTATTTATTTCTGCAACCTGCAGTGATGTTTCATTCTCTAAATCTGTTTTTATTTCTGTTTTTGTTTCTTTTCCTGAGTCAAGAAGCATTCGCCATGGCCATGTGCTGTCAAGGGGAAAGGAGGCAGACTGCCTCCCTCTTGGCACTGTATGTGCCAAGGTGTGTGCATGGCAAACCAGTGTGTCTATTTCTTAACAGTTTGAAATGGGAGATTGAAAAAACAGTATTGTCCTGCTTCTCTGTGCAGTCAGTAAAAAAAAAAAAAAATCAGATAAAATCACAGATAGTTTGGGTTGAAAGAGACTAATGATCCTCTAGTTCCAACCCCACTGCCATAAGAAGGGACACGTTCTACTAGACCAGGTTGCTCAGAGCCCCATCTAACCTGGGCTTGAACACCTCCAGAGATGGGACATCCACCATTTCTCTGTGTGTGCCAGTGCCTCACCAACACCACATTAGAAAAATTTGTTCTAAAAGTTTTATCTAATCTAATCTAACCTAAGGTGAAATCACCCTCTTTCACCATAATAGGTTTTGTTGAATGCAATCTCTGAAGCCAATTATTTGTAATAAACAAATAGCAGAATTACAGATAAGCTTCAAATGTAAAATCAAACTGACACTGTCAAGAGGTAACAGCCCTCTAAACTGACTGCACTCTAATTGATTGTGATTGTTGTATTAAGAGAAGACAATGCATTCATTTTTACATGTAAAATCTTGAAGAATGTGTAGTGTAAGTACGGCAGAGTATGTTTATTACCACCATTGATAAAGGTGGTAATAAAATGTTTATTACCACCAAAGATAAAGGTGATGCTGCTCTTGATTTGATGGGATGCTTTTAAGGATTATTGAAAAGGGGTCCATTTATCCAGCAACAAAATGCAGTACTTCCTAGGGCAAAATGTGACCACTATGACTGCTAAAGGGAACATGGTTTGGGTGCCTTAGGAAATCAGCCCTTGAGAGCCTTTGCATCTGTACCACACTTTCTTTACCTCATTACTCCCAGGTGCAATATCAGTATCTGAATAGACAGAAATCTTTCTAGAGTCAGGGTCTAGACCACAAAATGAAGTTTTCTGCACGCAGTTGACTGTGCAGGAAAAACACAAGTCAGACGACAGGATAGTTTCCAAACTGGCACATGGCCAGGCTGCTGGAGTTAATACTTTGGCTAGAGAAGAAAAAAAAGCACTACAGGAACCTTTAAAGGAAGTATTCATTCATTAATTGCCCAAATTTCCCTGTTGCTGCGTGATGGCAGATGGCAGTGCAGAGGACAAGCCTGCCACGTGTTACCCGTAGGGCACAGCCAGCCTGGCTGGTGCCTTCCTGAGAGAAGCCGCCCCTTCACTCCATCTCTCAGGCAGCTGTCAAAGCTGTTAAATGCTTCAGTCCATCAGCAGAGTTTCTGAGGTATGGACAGGTACTTTCCACTCATTTTCCAGGGATGCTGGACCACCTGCTTCCCAGCAATAGAAAGGTTCTTTACCTGGCACTCTTAGAGATGCAATTTTCTGCCTTTGTGAGGGGACACTGGCAAAACATTGCTTTGATATTCAGATAAAAGCTATTTAGACAAACGAACATCTTGCAGGGCCTTGGTATTTTGCTCTGCCTGCTTATTTTTCTATAGTCCAAAGAGGAATGGCTACAAATCAAGCCTTTTAAAAATATTATTCAGGAAATGGGTGAATATAAATTAAATATAACTAACATAAGGACATAAAAGTAGTTATCTAATAAAACCCAATTTGTGGTGTGAGCAAGTAATGAATAGACCCTCTTGCAAATCTGGAGGTGACAAAAAATCAATTTATATTTTTTTACATTTATAATAAGCTCATAATGTTCACTGCTCCTGACAACTACAATGATTTTTCTTGTGAGGAACGCTGTGGTAGTTTATTTAGGTAATTTTGGTAATTTATTTAGGTAAATTTGGTAATTTTAGCACATGTGCAGATAAGTACTATTGAAAAATAGAAAGGGCAGGCTGTATTTTTTTTGTTAGTATGAAAATACATAAACAGGAGAAAAAAGTTAAATGTTCCCCTTGCTAGCAAAAACCCCACTCCTTTCTATACTGAAGAAAAATGACATGTATATATTCCTTGAAGTCTTACCACAGCAGATGAATTTGCAATTCCTAGTCTTGAAACTTTTAATTCCCCATTTGCAGAGAGGCGGAAGACACCAATTTGCTTCTTTTCAGAAGTACACCAGAGCTGTTCTCAGGCTGTGTTTGATGTCTGTTTATCTACCCGTCTCCTAAAAAGGCACAATCCACTTCAGCTGGACTGAGGTTTGCAAATGAGCTCTCACTTGGAGCATCAGGCCTGTTTTCAATTGACTTATGCTTTAGAGACACAGTCAGTCAGAAAGCACAGCTTTAATGTCCCTAACCACATCAGAAGGAGACAAAATATATGTACAAAGCTTTTAGCACTTCGTGAGATGCACAGACTTTTGATAGTGTGAGACAGCTTCCCTTTTACACTCTGGCTCACCAGCCCGATTTGGATCAGTAGGTATGTATGATGAACAAAAATGCCACAAGGCTAGTTTGGCTGTCTTGGACTTATATGGTTTTGGAGTTAATGGGAAGATTTTGGCATGGTGAGATGCTGTCATGTCCTTTGTGTGGTATAAGGTAAGGAAGGGCTGATGTGGGAGCTAGAAGAACCAATTGACCAAAGTATACCGGGATAGAGGTTAACTATATTTTATGTCTGAGGACTACTTGATGTGAAAGATGGGAAAAGTACCCAAATAGACAGGTCCTTTTCACATGGAATTTCAGCTGAGAGGGAGGAACTATCAAAGAACAGCAACATGCTAATATTTAGGGTGAGAAAGTTTGGCAAAAGACTGACTTATGGGGGAGGTAGGAAAATAATGCAAAGCCAGCAGGCTTTTGGAAAGCCAGACAATAGTGTGCTTGGAAAATACACAATGATCACATAGAAAATTTGTTTAAAGGCAAAAATAAAAATGCTAGTGAGAGTTAATAATCCCGTAAAACAAATATAATGCTGATGCAACCTGTGGCAGTTTGGGAGGCTGGAAGCTGTAGCAAGTAAATCAACCTAAATATTTACTATGAAATTGGAGATAGAAGAGATGCAAACATTTGGGCTACTCAGAATAGGTATGAGGGAAGAGCAAGAAGAGTTAGGGATGAATTGAAGATGGTCAAGCATGGACTGAAATGAGAGTACCGAGCAGTCTTCTATAAAGACAGTGTTAGTAACAGACACACTGAGAGAAGTTGTAATCCATCACTGGGTGGAAAGGAAAAGCTGGATGGTGCTGACAAGGCTGAAATGTCTGATGCTTGTTATGGTTTACTCTTTACCAGAAAGGTCAGCTGACTCAGCAGTAGAGAAGTAAGAATTGAGGACAGATTAAACAGAAAATATTTAGCTAAGGCAGAGATTTCCAGTTTGTCTGGACCTGACTTGAACCTGGAGGACTGGCTGTGCCCAGCCCTGAGCCGCACCTTTGCGAATGTCTGCCCTTGTTGCAGAAGGCAGGGGACTGTAGCAGGTAATGAAAATCCATAGCTTTAAAAAAAAAACAAATGAAGAGGAGACTGACGTTATCGGCTCTGACTACAATTTCAATTCCTAGAAAAGTACTGGAACAAATACTCGGACTGAAATACCAAGAAGATAAATACGGAGATTAACAACAGACAAAATGAATGTTCTCAGGACAAATGATTTCAAATCTGTCTAATTTTCTGCCCTGGCAGCATGTCAGGCTCTGTGCACAGCAATCAGTTTTCTTGATCTCTCAGTAGGACTGCTTGACAAGCAGATGGCATCCTGGTAGACAACTTGAAGGGAAAGAACCTGGAAAAGTTGCTTGAAAGGCAGTGCTCAGCTAGGAAGCCTAGTTCTAAGTGTACTGATTAGCTGCATTGTGTTGAGCCAGATGGGTGTGATTTTGTTGCAGCCCACCTGGCTTTGCACTCTCTCAGTGTATTTCCAAATCACTTGTAAAGTCAAGTAGAGAGCATGTTGGACAGGTTCCATTAATACTCCAGTGAGAAGAGCCAGAATTCCACCTAGGGATGTGGTTAGAGCTTGCTATGATTGTGGTAAACTGGATATGGTTCCAAAAAATAAGATGCAGTTTATTAAGAGCACTGCAGCAGTAAACCTGTGGAAGGAGTCGTATGGAATAAATCTAGTATTTATATCACAAGAGCAAAACCAGTTACAAAAAAATTATTTGGAAAAGTCCTATCTTTCACAGCAGATCACACACAATGTCACCCTGTTGTATAAAAGGTGAACTCTCTCATGGACATATCTGACCACATCTGTTTGTTTTAAGATGCATTGTGTTCAACCCACAGCTGTCCTGATTTGGACACTGGACTTCTAGAAATAGATAACTATCTAAATAAAATCCAAAGTAAAGAAATTAGAAATAACACATGTGAGGACAAATTTACGGAACTGGAAACTGTAAAGGGAAAAAAGACTGAAGGGAGACTAGATAATGATCCTCAAGCACAGAGTGTATGTATCTTCATAAAAGAGGGTGTTTTTTCTTTAGGTCTACTTGTGCTAGACAACAAATTAAAATAGTAGTAGACAATTGACAGGAACAACTGCTAGCAAAGTCTTACTACCAGTATGAGAGAGGAATTGCATGGGGTATTTAAGAATGTCACAAATCTCTTCATGCCAGGAAGAAAAGAGGAGATGGTCTGCAAGATCCCTTGGCATCAAACGAATACCTTTGAAACAAATGAAACAAATTTGTGTACTCGAGCTCTGTGGATTGACAGATAAATACACACAGTTTCTTCCCTAATGATAGCCTCCTGCACTAGAAACTTCTTTTTGACATCACTTGCAGTCTTTTTCTCTATGTTAAGAATTTTCCAACCATATGACTCCTAAAAAAAGCAAAACAGATGGAGACTTTTCAAAGGTTTTTCACGTACCTGTTTAATCATCCTTCTTTCTGTGTTTGGAGACTATATGGACACCACACGAGTACATGAATTTGTACTCTGCAATCTCATTGTTGGTTTGCCAGAGGTTCCCTGTTGATTGCATGGTATGGCAAAACAGTTTACTGGTTTATGTATTCTTACAGAAAGACATAAATGAGATAATATGTATAACCAGCTCTGTCAGAGCTATGAATAGCAGATTTGCTGACTAATAAGTTTCAGCTACTCTTGTCCTGATGAACCAAAATGAACCAGATTAACCCAGAAATTTTGCTATACCTCTAGATACAGCTTTTAATACTTACATTGCCACATTATCACTAAGTTTCAACAAAAAGCACATATAGAAAAAGTATGAAATGTGGGCTTAACATATAAGAAGTTGATGTGCTGTATACCCAAGTCATCAAAACACTATAGGATTTGCAGGTCTAGTGATTAAAAGTGTTCGATAAAAGCAGAGGTCAATCTTTCATAGGCTTTCAGAGCATCACTTCTGAAACTAGACTGGTTGGTTATCTGATTTTTACATATTTGGCTGTGCTACTCATGAAAGTTTGCACTAGGCTAAGACAGATGTACAGATTATTTTTATTTTCTTTATTAGAGGACAAAATGTTGAGACAGACTTAGTCTGTTTTTCCAAGACATTCTCCACCTGAAACAGCTCCCCTTCTGGCTCTTGCTGAGGAACTGGGAGATCTGAGTGAGCAGGGTCATGTTTATTTATGCTGAATTTAAACTTCAGATATATTCTATGTGCAAAACCATCAAGTTCCTGTCCATTCCAAGTCTGGTGGGTTTTCCCCTACATCTCTCTTTTTTCTTAGAAGTATAGAAAAGGTTTTATTAATCAGCAAGGAACTTCAAGTGTTTTCTTCCTGACTCTTACCCTCAACAGATCATCTCCTTCCTTGTGAGCAGCTACGAGGATTCCTTCTGAATTGCATAATGTGTTACCTAGTCCTTGGTTCAGCTGACAGCTAGGGTAAGGTCACTGGAAGGCTCCCAGAAGGCTTCCTTAGAGGGTCTTTGCTGTGCTAATACTGTTCCAAGCAGCTGCAGATTTAATTAGAAAATTTGCAAGGGAGCTGTTATTTCTAGTGGAAATAGTTAATTAGCCCCATGAAGACAATTGTCAAGTAAAGCTGTCCTGAAGATCCATTTCCTGTCAATGCAATAAGCATGTTTAAAGTCTTGGAGATGGCTACAGTTTTATTTACAAGCTATTGCATTCCTTGCAGTCAAAGGGATGGTGTGGTAGGTGTGGTCTAGTGCATATGGAAAGTTTCTGTCTTTACCTCAGGTGAAGTAATGAGATACATATATTGAATAAGATAATTTATCTTAGGGGCAATTGCAGCATGAGATGCAGCAAACAGGAAGAGTTTGGACTAAGCAGTCCTACATTGAACAACCTCTCTCATCAAAGCCTATGAATTTTCTTGGTGCAACTAATTGCTTTGAAATACATGGTCTTGCTGTTTTGAGTAAAATGAGGTCAATATTTCATCTAGGACACCTAGATCTTGTGTTTTCGAGATGGATTTAAAACATGTAGCAAGCTTGCCCTTCCTGATTTGACTTGTGCTCAAGCTCAGTCCAAAGTCCAGTAATGTAAATAGGTTCATTTATGTTTTTGTCCTGTGGCTGACAACCAAAAACTAAAAAAAGACTATGCAGACAAGAATATGCACATTCTTAAAAAGAGTTTATCTATGCTGCAAGGAGCTTTCATTAAGTACTTTGCCTTTGTTATCTAGTGAGAGAGCCCTGATCTGCTTCCCATGGCAGATCATTACAGTTTAGTTCTGCTGCAGCATAGGGGCTTAATCCTAAGCCACTCATCTCCCCTACCTCCCCTCAGATAAATTTAAACTGAAAACCAAAGAACACAGGCCAAAAAATATGTGAGTAGGAGTGGAGGTTAATAGCTGGGTGTACTTATGATTGCAAAGCAATCATATAGACTGGATTTCACAAGAAAGATGTCCTAGTAAATTTTAGGTTAGTCTCAAAAGTTCCTTAAGGGCGACTAAACATGGAAATCTGATTTTTTTTCATTTTAGCTCTATTTACTGTTATCTTTGGTCACTTTGCCAACCTGTTACATGGTGTGGGTGATGTAATTGGAATTGCATCAGGATCACATGAGGCATAAGAGGCAACAGCAGCACACACTGTAGGAAAAGAGGGTTGGACTGAGTCATGCTGTGCAGTATCTTCTGCATGGGGATGGCAGGGCTGAGCACCAGCCCCAGGCCTGGCCATCCTGCAGCTCCAAGTCATCTTCCCTAAAGACAACCAAGTTCACACATACCCTTCCCAGCAGCCTGTCAGGGCAGTGAAATCCAAAGTGTCTCATGAATCATCAGCTCTCAATCCACTCAAAACCTATACTTCCCCTGAGAGCTTTGGGACTCTGAAAGACAAAATAGCATGGTTAGCACTCCATGCTGCCATGGTTAATGTCCTATTTTTCTATCAATATTCATTTGCATCATAGTTCTTGTAGGAGTTTGGGGAAGTCCAGGTAGGTAATTGAGAACTTGGAGGACCTAAATCTGTGGAATGAATGGGCTGGATGCAAGCTGAAAGGAACTATAGGAAACATGTTTCCTGAAAGGAAAAGGGGGGGAAAAAGGAAGTGTGAAATCTTGAGATGGAAAGGAAATCACAATTCCACAATAAGTTTGGAAGTTATCCAGTGGAATATAACAATAAAGTTCAAGGAATCATCAAAAAGTCCATTATATTTGTTATTAACCGTAGGAAAAATATTTTGCTATTTGATAGCTCTGAGGGGAAGCATCCACACTTTACACACAACACCAGAAAGACACTCACTAAAGGCTGTGAGACGAGTGGGCCACGTCCTCATGAACACTGGCAGGTGGGTGGGGGGGTGGAGGCCACGGCAAGCCTGTGCAGCTCCTTCACTGAGGCTGGGTTAATCCCAAAGAGGAAGGCTCAGCAAAGAGCTTCCAACCCAAATTTCAGCCATAGCAACTTCAGGCAAGGCTGGGATGGAGGACACAAGTTTCAACAGAATAGGCATCATCCATCTGAGCAAGGTTAAGCCATAGTGCCTTGGAATGCCCTAAAAAGATAGAAAAAATGATAGCTGTCACATTTGTAAACAGGAAAGGTTAAGTATTCCTGAAACATCTTGCCAAGATGAAGGTGGAAGAGCCAAGTTTGGTAAACATGAAAAAAATAAATACCCTTTTATTTATTTATTTATTTATTTATTTTTAACTAGAGAGGGCCCTTTTAGGAAAAAGAAACTGCTTTCAAGGACAGATTTGTTAAGATCTGTGTGTGTTTAAAATGGGGCTTTGGGGTTGTTGTTTTGATGGGCTTGTGTTTGGTTTTGGTTGTTATTTTGTGGGGAGGATTTTTGGTTAAAAGCCTTTTAAAGCATATGGCTTTTACACTTTATAGATGATCTGTTTTGAAAATTTCCTTAAGACATAATTAAAAGTTCAAATGTCAAAAATAAAACATGTTTTGTGAATTGAATAAAAAAAAAAAAGGGATTTTACTTTTAAAATACCAAACTAGTTGCTCTAGTTTGGTATTTTCCACACAATCTGTTCATGAATTTTTCAATATTTTAATTTTCTGTTTCCATTCCTGGCCAGGGCACTTCTTGATGTCTCAAAATCTTGATGTCTCAAAAGAGCTGTTGGCATGCACTTCTGCTACTAGAAAATTCTGTTGCCTTTAATAACAGCATGAAATACTAGTACAGTGTGAAATATTGTAACAGGGAACATGAGAATTACACTATACAAAATTTTAGATTTCTGCAAGGGGAAAGGACACAAAGTGAGAATCTGTAAATTCAAAGATGAGAGAAAAAAAATATTTTATCTGTTTAGTTTTGGATAGACTGGAGAGAAAGTTTGAGTGAGAATGGGAAAACACACACACAGACATGACTTGTCTTTGAAAAATAAACCCTGTAAGGTGCTTGATGCTGAAAAGTTTTGCTTTGAGGAATGTGCTATCAGACTACAGGTTGTGAGAATTCTTGCACACCCTTCACCCTTGTGAAGCTGCTGCTGCTAGGTGCCACCAAAAGGAGAAGCTGGAATAGAGTCTTTTTCTCTATCAGGCTGAGTTTGGCCTGTAACAAATAGAGAAGATACATATCATAAAGGTCAGTTTCCCTGTGGACACTGCTTTTGAAATGGAGTAATTACTTTAGCAGCCCAAGGAACAAGCATTTTGATGGTAATTCAGCCCTTCAGTCTGGGCCTCCTGCAACAGCAGCAGTCCTCCTTCTGTCTTTGTGTGGTCTCTGGCTCTCTCCTGGCAGACCACATCGACTTTTTGTGATCAATCCATTAATCACTGCATATGTTGTACAATATTCTTATCAGATGAGAAGCAGCACAGCTTTTTCCAGGAAGCACTCTGGAGGGGCCCCACATTCCACGTGAAGTCCCCTAGTACCAATATGCTCTGGTATGGAATGACATCAAACAAACTAGTGATTTCCTTGGAATGTGTCCTGGAAACTTGAGTTCTTGATGGCATCTGACATCCCATTTGCCTTGAAGTTAATATTTTGATGATGTCTAGCCTGGCTCTACCTTTATATAATTATAAGCCATGGATTTTAAGCTGTCTAAAAGAGATTAAACTGTTTTCCTACCAGCTGCTGCAGTCTGATGCTTGGCATATGGGTAATAGATAGAGTTACCAATTTGGAAATATGTGTAAAATTAGTAAACACATTCTTTGAAAAAAAGGTAGAGAGATCAGTGAATTTCTCAGAAAACTAGGAGACAAATGCTGTTTTCTGGTAGCCATGAAAATTTTTTCAAGAGGAACACTTACTCCTTTTTTTCAATTTAAATTTCCATTGCATATAGCACCAGCATTGAGGGGGGACTGAAAAAAAGCTGCTGCAGGGGTATAAGGCCATACCTACACCTTGCACAACTTGTAAAGCATCTCTCAAACCATTGGAAGGCTGCCATCTCACATGAAATTAAGTTCTGCAACACAGTCATGAGATTTTCCTGCTCTTGCAAGGGTTTCATGGTCATTGTGTGTATGCTGGTTACTTAAAATACAGGTATGACTCTCTCTTAGTTGATATTACAGCATCTCCAGCACTTGATTCTGAAAGCCATTCTTGGTGCAACAGTCATAACTGCAGAGTCTGGTACCACTTTCTATCAAATATTTTGTGCTTCTGTTTTCTGGGGGTGGGAGGGGTGGGCTCTGCATGCTTGGAGAGCAGCATTGCCTTCCCCAGGGTGAGTTTTTGGGTTGGCTGCCACAGTTGGTGAAACGCAGCTGCTGGGTGGGCTGGCACCAAAACCAGGCATGTCAGGTGGGATACTGCCTCATGCTCTGGCACAGCCCATCTCACATGCTGTCTCGCAGCTTCTGTTGATGTCTTCAGAAGGACTCATATTGCTAGCTCAGAAAACTCAGCCTAATTTAAAAAAGTTCTGCTCTACTCCAGAACTACGTCACTGGGGGAAATGAGAGCGAACGGAAAAGATCAGTTTCTCAGAGGGGTGATTTCTCTTAAGGCAGTATGTGGTCTGTTATGAAATGGCTTAGGAGAATTATTTATGCCTGTTGAGCAGTAGAAGCAGGTCATCATTTGCAACACATTTAGGCTTTACAAGTGACTGACAGATCATGCTGTGACCCAGTTACGAAAAATATAATCTTGGGTACCTGATGGTAGTTTAAACAGTTCAACACTTCAATATGAGCAATATTTCTCTTTTCTTAATAAAATATGAGTTGGCACTTACAGCTTTTCTGAGGTTCCCCATCCTACTCTATTTCCAAAGTATTGTTTGAAGGTAGTTGCCAACAAAATGTCTGGAGAAGTTAAAATATTTTACCTTATTAGAGAGGAAGGAGATAAAAACATGTTGTATGCCTGGTGGAGAGCCATCTAAACTAGGAGTTTCTTCCTGTGCACCTCCCCAAGAGGTATTCTGTGTTATGACCATGGTATTTTCACTTAATGCTTTGTGACCTTGTCATTTGAAGGCAGGTCTGAGTCAAAGCCTTGGAGTTTAATTTGTCTGACTAATAGGTAATCCAAATCTAGTCAGCTTGAATGAAACCATAAACTAGAGGTGTTGGAGCAATACTCCCAGTCTGTTCATTCTCCTTCTGAAAGACACTGAAAAGCCAAAAAAAAAAAGCCCTGCACAAACTAAAAGAAAACCATCTCATTGGAGGAAAAGAAGTGAAGGGATGTAAGGAGCTATTTAACTCCTACAGGCCTGCATTGATGGTGATGTCTTGCATGCTCTGAAAATTCAGGTTGCAATTCACAGTCTGCCGGTGACCCTATGCTGCTCATGAGAATGAGTAAAACATCCCTGCTGCAGGCAGAGCATCACCCAGGTATGGAGGCCACATGGGCACCTCGGTGCTGAGGTTCATGTGTGATGAGGTGACGACTGACAGTCCCAGACCCAAAACCCTTGTTCATGCATCTGATGGTTGACAGAAATGGAAAGCTGACCACAGCAAGATAGATATTTTGGAAATATAGGAATTGCTGCAGCAGTTACCAAAGCTGTATCTAAGAAGCTGACTAAAAATCTTTGTGTAGGTTTAAATAATGACACTACAGCATACTGAATGGAAGGAGAGAGAGAAGAGGTAATTTAATTTATTTCCAGTAGACATTGCTGAAAAGGACCCAGCATGAATACAGATGGTGCTTTCTTTATAGTAGTTTCACAGCTAAATTAAGCTAAACTTAGATAATGAGGGTATTTCTTTTATATTCGGGGTGTAAAAATCATGTCCATTTAACATTAAAAAAAAAAAATGGCATCAGAACACCAATTTGTGAATTATACTACTCACTTTGGAATTGTGCCATTTACTTCAATGGGAAATTAAATGTGATGTTAGAATAAGTACTTAATAAAAAAATCTGAATGTTAACAATCATAAATTCCTGTTGTTAAGAATTCTGCAGAAAAGTTCAATGGTGTGTCTAAGGGATTCAATTAAGAGATTTGAAGTACAGCAAATGAATAAAAGAAAAGTGAGAATCTGTAAACACAGGGGGACGCTGAAATTTACCTTCTAAGATGCAGAGACACATAACTGAAATTATTTCTATCACCTCCGGTGTCTGAGAAGTTTATCATTAAAATAAGTTTTTCTGCAAACTCTGTATACCAAGTTGTGATATTGCTGTTTCTGATCCTCATTTCAACTGTCAATTAAGAGTAATTCTAGTCAGCTTCTTGTAAAATATATGCAAAAGTGAAACGAGACTTGGGGTTTCTGCTGTTGCAAAATTTCCTTAATATTTATTAACTCTTTTACCAAGGCCTTTCGCTCATTACTGCCTGAATTAATGGGAAAATGTTACACATACTGTTTAAATAGGGTTTAAGGAGTCATGTTTAGACCTTTTCCATATACCAAATATTTTCTGTACATCAGTGTGATTGTCAAACTCCTACTGGTTTGCGTAAGAGCTGTTTGATAAGACTGTGAAATATGGTAGAAATGCAGTGCTTTGGATTTTTTTTCCGTTGAAGTGACCAGGTGGAAAAGCAGCTTTATTCTCTGTAGGTGCTAACTGAGCTCTGGAGAAGAAAGTTGCCTCAGAAAGATGCTTATCTTGCAGGATCCCCTGCCTGTGGCTTCAACCCTGGGGGTACCCTGAGAGCACATGGGGCACCTCAATTTTCACCCACGTCAAGTTCCGCTGTATGCAATTCATGACAGTAGCTTCTGTTAGGGCCACAAGAAAGAAGAGAATCTGCATTGTGCAGGAACTCGTGTCCCTGTCCTAAGTGTTTCAGTCTTGGCAGCCCAGATGTCATTCAGATTGAGATACACTAGTGGCAGCTGTGTGAACTAGACCTTGGCGACTGAAGGGCTGCACATCTGATCAGTGGCAAATTGTCATTGCTAGCTAGGTTTTCAGTCTCTTCTTTAAAGATTATGATCATTGACATCATTCAGTTGTGTACAGGAATACATAAAGAAAATTGGGGAAGATTAATTTACCTTTTCAGGAGTGAATCTGCATGGATTCATTGACTTCACTGGAATTTTTGTTCCTCTGCAACAAGCTGAGGGAAATAACATGGTTGTATGAATCAGCTGCAGCTGGACTGAAAATGAAAAATAAGTCTCTGCTGTATCACAGGCTCCAGGCTGCAAGAGCCAACAAACATTTTCAGTATAGCTCATCCTTGTTCTTCTGGCACCAAACAACTCCTAAAAATCCAGATACTCCAACTCAATCCAGCCTGCTTCTGGAATGAAGCCAAAACTCTCTTTTCAGATTGACAAGTTCCTGTTAATTTTGAAGGCAGTCCCATACATAATGTAGACCCACCAGAAGAAGTAAATCTTGCCTGTAGAAATCCATAGGATCACTAGGTTCTCAACTGATGCTGACTCCTCCACAAAATACCACTGATCTTGGAGGGTCACTGAATCCTAGAATCATTGAGGTTGGAAAAGATCTTTAAGATCATCTAGCATGACCACCACATTCACCATTAAACCATGTCCTCACGTTCTGTATCCACATATTTTTTGAACACTTCCATGGATGGTGACTCCACCACTTCTCTGAGCAGCCTTTTCCAATAACTGAGAATCCTTTCTATGGAGAATTTTTTTCCAAAATCTGATGTAAAACCTCCCCAATTTAAGTATGGTATTCTATCCATAGGTCCCTTTCTTGGCTGTAGACCCTAGGAGAAATCAGATATTTTTGTCTGTCAAAGAGGTGTCAGAGGTATGACAGCTGAGGGGCAGAACTGACAACATGCATACACAGAAAAGTTATCTGATAATTTTAATGGCCTTTTTTCTCTCAGGTTCAAGAACTCAAACTTTGTAGTTAAGTGTTTTGCTTTGTGCCTGAGTGGACATACTAGGGATTGAGGATGGACACCCTGAGTATGCCAAGGAGGGACTGGTGTGGGTCTGTCAAAAAGAATCTGCTGTACACTGGTGCACAGTTCCATATGGAACTCCCTTCTCCTCTGTTAAAGTACAGGATGCCTTCTCAGCACCACTTCAGGAGGAAAGCGACTTCTGCTACGTGGCTAGTTTTTTTGTCTCTTCAGCTATATCACATTTCCTTCACTTGCAACATGCTCTTTTATTCTTCTGTGAGGTTTCTGCAAATTTCACATTAAAAACATATTTAATTTTCCTTCCATAAATAAAACAGCTGAAAAAAATTATTTCAGCTGCTATTATTTGCACTAGCTAATGAAAAATTCCCCCTTCAGTTCCCAGCAAGCGTGACAGTTCTTGATGTTAATGCTTGGCCACAAAGCTTTTGAGAATAGAATATTGCTGTGTGGTGAGTGAATAGGAGTTCCTGAAGAGATACTGCAGACTCAATGGTCAATGCCTGCAAACATTTCCTTGGCTTAATAATTTTTTAACCAATTTATTTCCTGGGTGTTGCTGCTTTTTCAGTTAGGTATGCAAAACAAGAACAACAAGGATGCACTGTTAAAATGTTTTAACAGTGCTATCCATAGGATTTCTACATCTATTAATGGGAACAGATGTATTGCAAACGAAGTTTGAGAAAAACAGTATGACCTCTGAAACAGAGAGATCTTTTAATTAATTATAAATTTTTCTTAACTGTGTTTAGATGATACTTTTTTGTAGGGTCTCAATAACTCAAGTAAATAGAGTTAAAAATGCTTGACTGCACTTCTACATGTGCAAAATGCTGCATTTCTTGTGACTGCAAATACTCCTAGGTTTTTTCTTACTTGCCTTTGAGAATAACCAATTTTTTAATGCTGTGGCATGGTTCACAAGAAGGTAACATAATTCACTTGCCTAAGGTCTTAATATTTCTTGCCAAATAAAAACATTCAATCCTCTACAATTTTAAGAGAGATGAAGATTACAAATTTTTCATTTTTCAGTATTAAGAAGGAGATGTTGCTCATGCAGGGAACACATAAATTTTAAAGAAATAAGCCATGATGACATTAACCTAGTCATTCATTGCTACTGTTGAACTGAAGACCTGGACCAGAACTTACTATTTGGTCCTTTCATACTAGTTTTACAGAGACAACTATTCATTCAGTTAGGTTTCAGAGTAAAAAAACAAGTGAATTAGGATCTTCTAAAGCAGTATATGTGCCTGCATAAAGGCACATATACTGCTGCATCTGTCTATTGCCAAAGAAGAAGGGATTAGGTATTGTGGAGACCCTTTTTCTCTTCCTATTTTTCAGTCAAATTGTATATTCTGTTCTGATTTAAAGAAACATTCTGCCTTCCTAACTGAAGTTAATGAGTTTGTGCAAAACTTTATTTCATTCTGGAACCTTTGATAAAAAGAAAACATGAAAGATTATTCCAGGGATTTATGAATTTGTGGTGCTAGAAACTCAGATTCTCCCTGTAATTGAGATGACAGCCAGGTGCACACCGGTGTGTAAATACAGCCCTGCAATTGCAGGACCTGAGTGTGTTGTCTGCAGAGTATTGAAAAATGCCCAAGAAGTGGTGTAGACACAGAGATGTTTCTTCTGAAGCATCACTCTGAGTCTAGAATCCTCTAAGTATGTGACACACAAACATTTTGGGTCTAAATCATGACAACGCTGAAATAGCAGGTATTACAGAGGGATTATATCTTTTGCTGGGTGTTTTCTTACCTAGAGCAATCTCCTGAGCTCTTCCTGCACCAAAAATACTCGTAAGCACCCAGGAATAGCCTGGGAAGGGGGTCTCTGCTTGTTCTACCATCAGTTTATCATGCAGGTTGTGGAGATCCTCCCAACACCCTTGCGGCTGTGAATACTCTGAAATACTGTGCCTGGCATGACAAAGGTTCACCTTTTTGTTTCATCCAAGTTACTCAGTGAGTGTTACCTAGCTGTCCTTGTCCTGCTGGATGAGAGAGCATTTCTGGGAGTGTCATGTGCTAGAGCAGAGCAGTGGAAGTGAGCTCATGGCAGCAGAGACACATGAAGACTTGTTTTATGACCTCTTTGTACCAGTTAGTGAGAGTGATGCACGCAATTGCCTCTTATCTCGATCTCTTTTGCTTATAACAAAACACCTTTTCTGAGAGCTCTGAGAAAGCTGGAGTCTGCAGTGTTGATTTTATTAAGCCTTTCCTTAGGAGCTAATTGAACTGGGAAAGGCTGATGGCTTTGTTGAGCACTGCACCTGAATGCAGAGACTGTTGAGCAGAGACCACACAGCGATGTGGCTTGGTGAGTCAAAAGTCAGTGTGCAAGAGACTAGTGGAAGTGTTGTCTGAGGGGTTTTTTATCATAATTTATGAAATGAATACAGACAGGTAACATAAAGGTAATATCTATGCTGAGATGGGCGATTTTGCACAACTTTAGCACAGTCTACCTAAACCTCCCTGTAAGATGCTTGGAAACTTCTCTTCCAAGATTTTTAAACATCTTGTGGATCCAAGTTGCTTGTCAGACTGAAAGTTCTAGGAAGTGAGAAAATACATATAGTTAAATGAGATAAATCTGTAATATATGAGCTTACTAACAATTAAGACCAAAAAAGCTACATTTGTTAAGGAATTTGTTTTGAGATATCTCTGTAATCTGGAGTTTTAGAGATGAAAGAAAAGAAGTGGAAATTAATCCAACCTTTAATGCAGTCTCTGGTCATAACCTCTTTTTAGCTAATGCAAATGAAAACATAACATTGTCTAGTGAGCCAGGGAGCTCCAGGACACAGAGGCATTTCAGGTATTTTACAGGACTTTCAGCATTACAGAATTTTGTGTTAAAGGTAACATCTGAAAACTACCTTTTGTTTTTATGAGTTACTGTGAGTTCTCAAGCTCTTCTGGATGAGCTTTGTCCTTCCCTTTAGAAAGCCACAGACCCAGGAACTGTTGCATCCATCTACAAGTGAATTTATTTTGTATTGTTATTAATACAAAGTCTTTTTGCACTTAAAAGTTTGATGTCACCCTTAGCCCCTTTAGAACAAACTCGCTCCTATGGGATATGAAAACCTTTTAAATTGCATTCCCCACAAATTCCCACTTAGCTTTCTTTTACCTCACCTCTCCCTCATTCCTCCACCTAATTGGTGATGAGTGAGCCTTGCTCTTCTTCAGCATGTTCCAAGTTATGAACAATATAAAATGCTTAACCCAGAAAAGTTAAGTGTGCACCCATATTGCCATGTGCCATGTCAGTTTTGTCAAAACTATACAGACCTTTGCAACACTCTGCTGAAAAAAAAAAGAATATTTGATGTAATGTCACCTGGGCCACTGAGTTATTATAGTGAAATGTGATTCCATCAATTAAAGACAGCATCTAAATGAAGATGTGCTAGTATTTCTATTTAAATACACACTGTTCCTTGCTGTTTTCCTGTAACAACTTCAAATATGCCTTCCATTTCCAAGGTCTCTACCTATAGGCTGTCATTAACAAGAGTTGAGAAAATAAATATTGACAGATCAGGACGAGCAAGCTTTGAAGTCCAGGGCCTGGTGACTAAGTGCTTTAAACAACAACAATATCTGCAGCTTCCTGATTCATGAAGTATCTCAAAGCACACAGACATAAAAACAAGGAAAAAGAGCTCTTTCTACCTCCTTTTGTTTACTCATCCAGGATGGTCTCTGCTGGCTAGGTTTGTATGCACAGGAGTACCTGTGTACTTATCACACACAGAGAGTCTGAATATTCTTAACACTTTTTTTTAGACTGGTGTGAATGAGCAAGCTTTCTCTCTCCTCACGGATAACAGAGGCTTACTGGCTGCTGTCCAGGATTTTTGGAGGAAATGGTTTTATGAGACACCTGGTTTCCTGCCCAACACTCTGGCAGGACTCCAGTCCCTGCAATTGCATCTCCAAGATGTATTTTGAAAGAAAATTCTCACTTTTATTCTAGCACTGCATTTGCTTTGATTTCTGCTTGTCATTAGGTTTGCTGCATGTGGTGGAAATTTGTCAGACACTTAATGTAATTTCCTTCAGTGCTGGCTTATACTGCTCTGTGATTTTAGCCTCCCCCACTAGCATTGCAGCTGGACATCAAGGGCTTCTTCTTTGGTTTTCTTGTCTTAATTAATTTTAAACTCTACCTTGCTTACTATTTTTGCTCTGTTGATATCTTTTTAGCATTTCCAGAATAGTGCTCGGTAGCAGAAATTTCCTAGTAAAATACAGGCCTTGTTGGTGAAATATAGATATTGCTGGCTACACCATTCTTTATTGGTTCCATTACTACAAATAACACTGAAAAGCAGCAGAAGAATGCAGCCCAGGTTTCTCTTGGTGTAAAGGCTGCTCTGGGGTTGCTTTGCACCTCCCAGCCCACATGCAGATGGTGACTGAAGCCAGGACTCGTTAGGGAAGGGCGGTGGCTGCTGCTGCTTTGAGAGCGCCGGCGTGTGCACTCCTGGCGGGGGGGACAGGCCTTCCCCATGGCCATGGCTCAGGGCTGGGTGTCCCGTCTGGTGAATCCCCAGCAGCTCTCCCGCGCTGCTTGGCGTCATGCTGGGAAGATATGTGCAGTGATAACCGTCAGTGTGATTCCTCCTCTCCATTTGCAGGGGTCAGTGAGATTTGCCTTCTCTGGACATTTTAATAATAATTAGATCTTTTCCATGGTGTGGGTTTTTTTTCCCTCTACACTAAATTAACGTGGTACAGTCAGGTTGTATTTTAAGCATTGTTTCTTTATTTGATCATCTCCTATCATTTTGGTTTTTTTCAGTTTCTTAGTTGCAGCACAGGATTTAAAGTTAGACAAATAAAAGAAGTGTAAGGGTAAAATTTACCATTACCGAAGAATGTTTTTTTGAATTGCAATTCTCTGAAACTCAGTGGGTTAAAATGTTTGTTTCTCTAACTAAATAACATGCTAGGCATCCAGTTTCTAAGAACTGGATTTCCATGAAAAGAATTATTTAATATAAATACATTCTTGTAGTGAGAGGCTCTTCAGTGCTTTACATTTCATTACCAAAAGAAAGGACATTTCAGGAAGGATGTATTGTATTAGCACATGATGAACAGAAATAATGTCATACTGTTCCTAAGGTAAGACTGAATTCAGGAGTAAAGTTAATTTGCAAACACACAAACTCCAGAACAAATGATGTTTGACAGAGTTTTCCCTAGATAATGCAGGAAATACCAAGATGGAAATCTTATGCATCTCCACGGTAGCAGGCAGGTGCTCATCTTTATGAGTTTCAACATCTCTGACACAAGTACTTTTCCAGGAAAAACTGATGTGCCTGAAATGCGTATTGAACTCACATTAATTAAGTGCTCTGACAAGCTCTGTGAACCAATGACGCCAGTGACACTGCCAAAACCTAAGGATGTCTAGGGATCAAATCTATGGATTGCATAAAACCAAAAAATGTTACGCTAGTATATTTGGACTGGACTGAGTGCCGAGCTTAAAAATTCTTGATATGGCCATTCACGCCTTCCTCATACCTTCAGCACAATCTTTACACCATCTTTAGTGTCTATACAGGTAGCATGTAAGTAACTATGGCATTTATTAATATATATTTTAGTTGAATCACATGACAACTTAAGTTCAATGTCCTTGAAAAATATGCATCATTATGAATTTCAAGTAGTAATAAAAAAATAGTTTATGTTTGTGCCTTTGCAAATGTGCTCATTTCCGTGCAGGGTACAGTAGTTTTCCAGATGGGTAGAGTTTTTAGCAAATTTGAGATTTCCTTACTTTGTACATTCTATCTAGAAATGTTATGTTGTCAAGCTTAGGAAACATCCCCAAAATAAGTTTGTTTGCTTCAACTTAAAACCTTCTTTCTTCTCAAATTCCTGAACTTGCAAAACAAAACAAAACATGGGTCCAGTGATCAAAGATATCACGAGTCTACATATTTTCTCTTCTTTCCATACATATCTTCCCCTTTGATTACTATGTTTCTTTCCACTTGAACAGGACCAATATCAATTTAATTAATATATATGGTCAGGTAAAGAGAGTCTGGTATTGTGGAGTCTATAGCTCCCTGCCCTTTAAGAAAACTTTTACAATGGAAAATTATCACTACATGGTGATTTTCTCAGTTTTGTCCTGAATAACATCAGTCAGTCGAAGTTCCCCTTCAGCTGTTTTGTTTCTCTGTTGTCATGGGCTCTACAACTCCCCAGGACTGCCCTTAGAAGTCAGAAAAACAGCTTAATCTTCCTAAGCTAATGAACATGTTGTTACCAGTACATCATGTAATAACTCCAACTCTCCACGCTGAGATTGTTTATAAGCATTTACTGATATGAGGTGCTGCTTTCTGGTCTCTTTCTTCTAGTAAAAGACCAAAGAAAGCAGCTGTGGAAATGGTACTTGAATGTGATTTGGGAGAAAAAGGTCTGATGAAGAAAATCGCTCTGGAGAATATCTACTGTGGGATGAGTGGAAAGCCTCCCTCATATGGATACAGTTCAGAAGAGTTGATTTTAGCCCAGGAAGAACAGTCAGCAGGGGACTTTTCCTTCTGAAGAAGGTAAATGATCTAAAGAGGATGTTTGACTCTGAACAAAACACAGGCCTGGATCTTCCTGCATCAAGCCTCCATGAAGCAGATACCCATTTCTTGAGCTCTAACAACAAAACCAGCTGATTATGCTATGGTGCAGCTTTTTATTATTAAACCATTATAGGATGCAATATTAAACTATTATAGCTACAAGATCAGTGGCATAAGCAAAAATAACCTACACCTAATTGATTATACACAACTCTGGCTCAGGCCACAAGACTGGCTTAGTCTTGAGCAGCACTCCAAACCCATAAAACCCAGTATCTTTAGCTGGAAGTTGCACAAGCCCCTCAAAAAGAGAACTGGGGCTTTCAGACTCACAGCGTTTTGGCACAGGATGAGAGAGTGTTCAGAAAGGAAGAGTAGGAACATTGTTACAACAAGCCAGGCCACCTGAACCTTTAGAGGGGATTGTACTCTGTGGGATGTTTTTCCCATGGATTCAGCTCTCTTGCAGACTCAATCAGGTGGCAAGTTGGGTGGGTCCATGGAGAAAACAGGTCATAACACTATTCTGAGTTAAAACTGAAAGGGTAGTGCTAAAAAGAGCAATGTTTCTGGATACCATTGCTTTATTTATTCACACTAACTAACGTTTGTGCTCCCCATCCATGGGGAGAAAAAAAAAAAAAGCAAGCAGAGCAGATTGTGGTAACAGTGGACAAGAATCAGTTAACTTATTTTCCTTAGCTGCAACATAGAGAATTTTACAGATTATTTTACAAGACCAGGCAGTGCTGCATGCAGCATTGGTGAGCAAAGGGTTCTTTCCTTTAATCTCTTTACCAATTAACAGATTAACTTTATGTTTTCCATCTTGCCTTGGTGATGGCTTAAATCTATGGTAGAAGGGGTGAAGGACTTATGTGTTATAAAATGTTAGTAACTTTTTTAATAAACTCATTTTTCTTTTTCTTTTTGTATTTGTTTTGCAAACATGGAGCATCTCTGAATTAATCTTTCTTCAAAAATGAACGAGGTGTAAAAAAGTTGGTGGTTATACATTATCTACAAGTGATCCATCACTACAAAATTAGAGGGAAAGCAACTGCTTCGTCCTTTATCAGAAATCACTTGGCAGTGTTAAAATATAATGCAGTTTGCACCAGGTTTTTAGAAGAGATCTGAACTGAGCACAACATAGGTTCATATTTTCAAGTAGTCAGTTCAAATTAAGAAGCTAAGAGGTGAATCAGAACTTCCTGCAATGATTAATGGATAACAGAGAGCTCTGGTTCTCAATTAGATTGCTCTTTTATGCCCCTTTTCTTCTCCCTCTGATTAATTACAGTTTCCTGAAAACATTACTCTCTTCTTGGAAATTCAAGAGATGACTGGTCAGCAACATCATATNTTGTACTCAAACGTGCTTGCTTACTGACTCTCCCAGAACCCTCCTGGCTATCTGCTGTATTGCAATAGGTAAACCTTTCAAAAGAGAAAAAGAAGAATAAAATATTAATTAATAATGATATTAAGGAACTTTCAGTCTTACATGAACAACATTTTATGTAATCCTACTCACATTACAAAACTCTGATCACTGCTTTCATTTCACAGAAAAGGCAAATGAGGCTGAGAGGGCCAGAGAGACACCCAGGATTGCATGCCTGTCTGTGGCACAGCCAGGGCTTGTATCTGGGATTTCTCGGTACCAGGAAAATTTGGGGTTTGCTGCATTACCAGATATATTGCTGGCTGCAAGTGACTGGAGTAAACAAGTATATTTAAGGTTCTGAAATTTTGTTAATAGTGGTTTTTTGCTTTTCATCTCTTCTTGGTAGTCTTAGGCAAGCAGATTCTTGAAAAAGGCTCATGCTAAACATTTTGGCTTTCATCAAAATTAAAGTGTTCTGTCTTTTGTGATGGTGCCCACAAAAGAGACTCTGGTTCTCTTCTAAAACAATCAGGTTTTGATCTGGAAAGTGATACAGAGTAAATGATTCTTAAACCTTAAAGCCATGGGATGAGTAGCTGAACATAGGTTGTGCCTGAATTTTAATCCTTTACTTTGGCGTTTGAAATCCAGAATGCTGCCTTGGGGTCTTCAAGACCTCTGAGAGTCCTAAGGAGCCGTGTTTCCTAGGAAATGGATGTTACAGGGAACAGAAAGCAAAATGACCTTCAATTCACAGAAAAAATGGGAGGCATTGAGTGTTTGTGTTCATTTTTTTGCAGTGATTATTTTCTGACCCAAATTATCTGTTATCTGTATTATCCTACATCTCCCTGGATACTGTGAATGTGTTCACACCCTTAGGTTTGTGTCTGGTCCATTATGCCCAACTATCTGCTTTTACCTTCCTCATTCCAGCGATCATAAACAGTGATACCTATTCAGAAGAGTCCGAAGAAAAGATAGTCTCAGGAAATGTCCACTGCCATACCAGTGTGGAATAATGTAACAACCAGGACCTTTCCAAAAGTAATGAACTATCTTGTGTAGCTTTTACTTGTTGGAATTAATTTCCCCTTGCATTTGTCCTTCCCTTCTTCTGTGGGATACTGAGATTCAAATGAGTAAGCTCAGAGCTGCGGTATGCTGCGTGCTGTAACTACATTGTGCTGCTCAGAGGAGGGAGGAGTTTCAGTCTCTGCTTTCTTGTTATTATGACATGTATGTCTAGGTTTATTTGAGAATTTCTGAAACAGACAGAAGTCTGTCATTGGCAAAATATTTGATTACTTTTTATTTGGGCCATAAACAATGAAAAGAGTCTGTCTAAAGGGAGATTGGTCAAGTGGTTCACAGCTATCAGAGATAAGTCACGTCTGTGAGTTAGATCCATGTAGCCCTTTTATTCCTGGTGGCACAAGTGCTTCCAGAATATGTCATCCCTCACACTCCTGTGAACCATTGCAGTTGGTGCTGTAAACAAGGAGGGTCCTCAAGGCAGAGAGAGTGTGCATTTCACGGTGAGTGGTGGGCAGTGGGAAGACACTGTCCTGCCTCTCAGCACTGTGATGGCTCAGGGGAAGTGATGTGCCTGTGGGAAGTGCCTGGGGACCTCCAGTATCTAGGTCATGCTGCCAAGGGCTCTCCTACAAACCCTCTTTGAAAGCAGAACCAGTATGTGACATACTGGTGAGGACAGAGATGAAGCATTATATGCCTTAGAATGAACCAAGTGGATCTGCACCACAACTAGGCTATAAACACTTCCTTTTGGAAAAAATATTCTACTCCAAGAAATGCTAGGTTTCCATAGAGGAAGGAAAACAAATTGTGTGTGTAAGGTAGGAAAAGAGGAAAGAATTTGACACAGTAAAATTGTTTAAAAAAATTGAAACACTCAGTGTTTCATGAGAATGCTGTTCATGTGATGAGGAAAAGGTCTAAGAATAAAAATCAATATTTTAAATTCTGTGTCAGAACTGTGATTCTTTGACCTGTCAGAGGATTTTATTTTTACTGACTTTTATATTTTCGAATATATTTGAAAATTATAGTTCCCTTGCTTATTAGGGGATAAACCTTAGCAATGAAATACTGGATTTGGGGGTATTTATTTACACCTACGAACTTCTGTGTCAGAACTCTCAGTTCAGCACACTGAAAGGAAAAAATGCCATTAACAATTCCAAGCATAAGATTAATTAATATCACTGAATAACTTGTTTTTATACCACATCATGGAATCACAGAATGTGTTGGGTTGGAAGGGGCCTTAAATATTGTCTCATTCCAACTGCCTGCCATAGACAGGCACACTTCGACTGGACCAGGTTGCTCAGAGCTCCATCCAACCCGGCCTTAAACGCTGCCAGGGATGGGGCATGCACAGGTTATCTGGGCAAGTGCATTTCAAGAGCATTTGATCTTTCTTTGTCCCTTTAAAAAAATATACATACCATGGGATTAGAAGTGGGAGCAATTGTGCCACTGCAAAGTAAATTAAGGTGTACATTCACAGTGTGCCAGCCACTCCTTGCTAGCTGATCCTGTATGTGTTCCTACAACACGCTAATTGTCCAGGAATGAATGGCTCAGAGGAATGGGTGAAGTACCTTGCATTTAGTGAACAGTATTGCCAGGCAGGAGCATGAACCAAGGTCATGCTTTGGGCTAGTGAAGCCACTGAGAGCTGCCATCACAGCTGATATTGCACGATCTTGTTCAGTTACTTTTAAGTCTTCATTTCCTAATGGATCACTTCCGTTTTTAGTAATGCTCTCCTTCCTTCTTAGACCAGGTCCCATTAATATGCAGGAAGTAGAGGATCATATTGTAATAGTTGGAGAGATTTCAGTTTCCAAATTGCGGAAAATGAAGTTCCCTTGCATGCTAAATAAAGACAGAAGCCACAGAGTTCTGCACCACAGTCCCTTAGGCTCACTTGTGAACCACTGGTTTTTGCCAAGGCATGCCCTTCAAATTGCAGCTCACACAGAAATAAATTTCCCTAGCTGGAGGACTCAAATCTGGAACATAAAAGTACAAGGCTAGAAAAAAACCCTTCAGGGATCATGCAAGGTGATGTGTAACCTGACAGATAATTAATTTTTTCAAAAAAAACCATTCACTACAGCAACCTTTGTCACTGTGGTTCACTACCATATTTAAATACCCTTTTTGTACTTTCCTAACTTAAGCCTATTTTTCTCCTGGTAGTTGTAACAGTGGACACCCATACAAGCTGATGACCAACAAGATGATTCTAAGACATGTGCTGAGCTGGCTACCTGTAGTAGAAAAATATGAAATGTAATATTTAAAAATATCATGTTTAATTTCAAACCTCCATAATTCCAGATCCTTTATCATTACACTGATGACCAACCATTTATTATGTGTTTCAAGCTTGTGTATTTCATTTCCTTAACTGTAGGCCCTTGTGGATCTTTTGCTGAGTTTTTTCACATTGATTTTGAATGACCTCACCTGTTTCTTGGGATCATTTTGAGCTCTGGTCCTGTCTTTGAGAAAGCTTACATTCCTCCTGTGCTCATTTTTTTTGGAAACTGTGACAAACACTGAGTAGGACTGCATCACACAAGCTGTTAATGAAAGCTGACATGACAAGGTGCAGGACCAGCCACTATCTGACCTGCCCATCCGTATGCCTGAGCCATACAGATTTCCGCAAGCTGAACTCTTCAGTGTCAATCAACGTAAAATAAAACAACTTTGTAGACTGAAAGAACTTACTTTTTAAGTAGAAAGAAAAGGGAAACACACTGATGAAGCAAACCACAAGGGTAGCACAGTATGAAATTTTCAGCTTGTAAAATGGTTTCCAAACAATTGCATGCTTTGTAGGGAGAGTGCTGCTTAATGAGGAGATTTGAAATTATGTGGCTGTTCCACTTGAGAAATGGCAGTGAGAGGAGAAAGACATTTTCATATGGAAGGAGTTTTCTATCCATTTCTGGCATGGTGCAAAAGAAAATATTCCCACTTGGCAAGGAGAAGAATTATATTCTCCTTGGGAAAAAAAATCAGGACAGGGTGTGCCAGCTATGGTCTTTGCTACATGAAAAAGAACAGAAATTTCTCTGCTGCTCTTGATTAGAAAACATGATTAAACGGTAAACATTCATTGCTGGAACTTGTTAGATTTTAGAGAAGGAAAATAAGTGATAAGTGTAAAGATGGTCAGTATCATTTTAGCTCTGGAGTTTGTGTATCTAGTTCTAAAGGAGGAAAAATAGTCATAGTCTGACAAACAACTTCTCATGCCAAAATGTACCTGCATCCTTTTTCTGTACGTTTGGGAAATGCAATTTGTTGAGTCCTAGCAAAATGCACAGCATGGAATTAATAACTTTTGTGGTATTGCAATATAAAATAAAATCTTGTCCCTGCATTAAATATGAGGAAGGGCACAAAGTCCCAGAATTCAACACAAGCTGAGTGGCCCATTCATCCACACCATGGCTATGGCCCCGGATATAAAAACAAAAGAACATTTGGGATAGAGGCATGACAAATAACGCATGTTGCTACTATACTGCTGAGATACACTAGTCCAATATAATATTATATGTGAGGATGTTGCCCTGTGAATCAGGAGAATTACTCAGTGTGAACAACAGAGTGAAGTTCAGATCATGACTGAGGAAAAAAGCTACTGCTTATAGTACATATTTTGCTGGAGTGGACCACGTGAAGAGGGAATGACAGTTTTATTGAAAATGATGCATAGGCTGTGTTGGATTAAATGTTCTGCTTGAGAATTACTTGTTTTCCTGACTAAAGTTCTTCATATTTCCTGGAGGATGCAGCACATTGCATGAGGCATTCTGTCTTATGCAACTTCATGTCACATTACACAGCTGATGCAGCCTTATGTAATTATGCTGGCATATGCTGAAAGTTAAACAGGAGGAAACACGTGTTTCTAAATATTGTAGTAGAAATAATGTTCATTTTTTTCCACAGTTGTGTTGGTTGGCAGAGAACAAAGATCTAGACTTTGTGATGACAAAGCTGTAAGATGTGGGAAGTGATGACATTGTGCTGACTGGGCAATTATGCATTCATGGCCAGACTGAAGCAAGGGAATGATTTACCCAGTAGTGTTGAGAGATCAGTACCACAGATTTCTGTCGTCTTTCCAAGTCTCACAAAGGGGGAAAAAATTCCCACCTACTTGCTAGGCAGGACCTCAGTGCCTATGTTTGACTCAGGGCCCTGTTTTAAGACCATGCATTATAAAAGCTCAGTTGATTACCAAATTATTTTACCAATTACATTTCATGTAGAATAAATACATTTCTGTAGAGGAAGACGCTCTGCATGTGTCTAAGTATTTCTATACTACTCAATATGTTTTCTGCCACCGTCTGTTCCCTTGACTGTCTTTCATTCCTGATCACTTACTGTCTCTCTCTGGAACGCCTGACAATGAGTGCCTCTGCCTTTGTTCTCCTTCGTACAGGAGAAAAAAAAAAAAAATCTGAAGTTAGAAGACAAGCAATTTTCTTGCAGCAGCAACAAACTGTTCTGTAATCTTTTCCCCTTCATATCCACTTCCCTCCTTATCACTCGTAGATATGGATGCTCTTCCAGTAGAAAAGATGGAAGCTATGTGACTTGGTCATTCAAGAGGCTAAGTGAAATGCAGAACATCAATCAAGAAATTAACCTGAATGATTATTGGAGAAGGTATTCAGTCACACACCATGCAAGGTGTTGTTTTTCACAGTTTGCAATATCAGTGACCCAGGTACTTCATAAAAGTAGTGATGAAAGTTAATTCCGGTGTTTTTTCTGGAAAATTCTATTTTGGGATTCACTTACCCAGCTGGGGAAGGACCTATGAAACTAAAGTATAATATAAAGGCTAAATTAGTGTTGTGCTGAGCAGTTTGTGATGTGTAGCCTCAGGAGTCCCAGGGTTGCACACCTTTCTTTGAAAAGGTACATTATAGCCTGACATTTTTAGTCACTTGGGTTTGTGGAGTTCTCAATACAAGGAAACAGCAAGTTACATAACTAAATCCCAAGAGTCGGTGGTATATAATACAGAGGCATCCCACAAAGATCCCTTTCAGGGCCAGATATTTCAGGGTCAGACTGCTATATATGGCTGCCAGGATTCAGTTCAGGCAGGGAGTCATAGGACTTGCATGCCATAGAAAGTTCAGGCAGCCAGTATTTAGGCCAGCCTTTGATAGAATAGTGTGAGAATTACCATTTTTTGTGAGCTTGCTTCAAACAGGTGTAAACAGACGTATTAGGAATACGTCTGTTACTTTCCCCTTTCAGCATAACAATGCGTGCTTGCAAATTCTTATTAATCTTGCTCTCATAAAATCTTCCCAGCCATATCTACAGCCCTAAATGATGTGTTGATACCTATCTATCCCAAGTACTCTTTCTACTACTCCTCCAGCTGCTCATCTTGCAAAACATTTAACTCCACGGTGCTTCTTATGACAGCAGCCTTGAGACAGGGAGTACCCCAGGATGCGGGAGAACTGTGGTCCCCTCTCCCACTGTGCCGTCTGGGATGCAGCTGCCAGCTTTCCTCTCCCACTTAACCAAAGATAAATGTTTAGCAGCTCAAATCTCATTGAAAAATGCCTAACAATAATGCCAAAATCTAAATATTTCTTTAAGAGGGCACTCTTCCTGGATAAGGGAGCCCTGCTATACCCCTGCATCCCAACTCTTAGCTCCTTAGTCCTCCTTTCTGCTGGAACATCCATATAAGCCATACTGCTAGACTCCCCTCTGAGGGCACTGTCAACAAATTGGGACATAAATCCTGCATAAAGTGTAGTCAAAATCAAAATTTCTGTCTTGTATGAAGCAGGATTGAATTTCCATACAAAACTAAGGGGATCAAGTGCGCCCTCAGCAAATCTGCAGCTGCACATGAGTGGTGCAGTCACACCTGAAGGATGGGATGCCATCCAGAGGGACCTGGAAAGGCTTAAGAAGTGGGCCTAAGTCAATCTCATGAAGTTTAAGAAGACCAAGTGCAAGATGCTGCACCTGATTTGAGGCAAACCCCAGTATCAGCACAAGCTGGGAGATGAACAGATGGAGAGCAGCCCTGGGGAGAAGGACTTGGGGCTGCTGGTGGGTGAGAGGCTGGACATGAACCAGCCATGGGCACTCCCAGCCCAGAAAGCCAAACGTGTCCTGGGCTGCATCCAAAGCAGCGTGGGCAGCAGGGGAGGGAGGGGATTCTGCCCCTCTGCTCTGCTCTGGTGAGAGCCCACCTGGAACCCTGCAGCCAGCTCTGGGGTCCCAGCACAGGGAGGACATGGAACTGTTGGAGCAAATCCAGAGGAGGCCATCAAGTTGATTAGAAGGCTGGAGCACCTCTTCTTTGAGGAAAGACTGAGAGAGTTGAGATTGTTCAGCCTGGAAGAAAGAAGTCTTCGGGGTGATGTAATTGTGGCCTTCCAAATTCTGAAGGGAGCCTAAAAGAAACATAGAGAGGGACTTTTTACAAGAGGATATAGTGACAGGATAAGGGGGAATGGCCTTAAGTTGAAGGAGGGTAGCTTTCAGTTAGGTATTAGAAAAAAGTTTTTGACTGCGAGGGTGGCGAGGTGCTGGAACAGTTTGCCTAGAGAAGCTGTGGATGGCCCATCCCTGGAGGCGTTCAAGGTCAGACTGGATGGTGTCCTGAGTGACAGGTCACCTTTCACCTGGTCCAGTGAAAGATGCCCCTAACCTCAGCAGGGGAAGTGGAACTAGGTCACTTTTAAGGTCCCTTTCAACCCAGATGGTTCTATGATTCTATGAAAAACTGGAAAAAAAATGTTACTGTGGAGCAAAAGGTTCTGAATTAGTGATTCATAATTAAAATGCTTCACTTACATCTGTTGAAAGTTTAACAACACATTTTGAATAGTTTCAAAAATTAAGCTACACTTCCTAAGAGATTTCTTTTCTCTCAGCAGTTGCTGTTCACGTGCTTGTGTCCTAATTTCTCCCATGAGCTGGACTGTCTGTAAAGCTGCATCTCCCCAGTTTCCAAGAGGTTTTCTCTCCCACTGTGGTTGATGTTGATGAATGTTTTTGATTTTCTCAAAATGGCATTTTCTCTTGAAAATACAATTCCTGTTTGTGTCTACCAGTCATCCTCTCAGGCACTTTCAGAGCCTTTACCCACAGCCTTTTTCACCCTTCTCTCTCACTGTCTCTTAATCTTGTGCAGTTTTGCTTGAGGCTCTATCTTGCTAAACCCCAACAGTCACGTATCTACTGTCCTGAAGGAGGAAATCACATCTCCCTCCTACTGATGTTATTGGGTGCTGCATTCAGTCAGTTCATACAGCATCAGTTCATACAGTTCAACCGCACACAGTTACCTACACTCAGTGTTCCACTAGCAGGTCTAAATGCTTTCAGCTACCTCTCTTAATTCAGAAAAAAGGTGCAATGGGTGCCTTTGAGGACTGAAAGTGCATATATTAGCAATAAAGTTTGAGTCTCCCATTCCCTTCAATCTTTCCACTTCAGCTTGATTTTTTTTCCTCCCCGTTTACATCTGGTTTCCACTTTAGGGGACTGTAAAAAGAGGCTGGGTGTGCACCCAAGCACGCATCCAGTTCTCCGGTAATCCCCCCCAGCCTGAAAACCCACAAGGCCAGTTTAGCTTTCTGTTCAGAGCCGAACAAGTCAGCTTTGCTCAGGGACAGGGTGGTAGAGCCTATAGCACTCTGTCCCTCAGCAGCTGGGTGGGACAGGTTTAGTGTGCTACAGGCACTCGGTCACACTTAACCTCCGTCCCTGCCATCTCTGAACACTTCTGCTCTGAGCACTGCCACAGCCTCATGCAAAGTAAACCTCTCAGTAGGACCTGCAGAGGTGAGCTGGGAGGCCCAAGGGCATGTGTCTGTGCAATCTGGGATAGGCAGGGACTATTATGTGCAGCCCAAAGTCAGGTTTGTCTGAAGATGGCATCTTTGGCTCTGTATGTCACCTGCCAGCTAGCAAATCTGCACTGCATGCTATTAATTTCACTGCTTAGGCTGGGATGTAGGACTTCTTCCCTTCCTGGTGTGCTGGCTTTGCTTGCAGCCAGGGACTGTACCACCCAATGGGATCCCACTGTAATTTGCAGGTGATGCCTGGGTCACCCAACACAACACAGAACTGGATTGGGAAACCTCATTTGATGGTATTCTCTGCAATCACATCTGTTTGTGACATACTGATAAACCAGACTGTTTCTGCTTCTGTTACTTATCTGACATGTTTAGAACTGACAGATTTCTTGTTTTGTCTCCTTTTTCAGATCTCAGACGTATATGGAAACCATTTCATTATCTGTCTCTGAAATTCCCACAGCTGCTTCTAATTCCTCACTGTTTTCCTAAAAGTTATTTTTCAGATTGTATTTTATTTCATCGTAGGATATTCGCACTGAATTCAAAATTAGTTAACACTTCCACCCTGAAATAATTTGAAATAGATTCTATTCTAGGTTTTGTCACACCAATACTGTATGTCTAGTCTCCTGCAAAACATAGTATAAATTCCAAAACATGTTCATCCTGACATTAACTAGAAATATTTCTATGTCCCATGTGTAAAATGAACATTTTCATCTGATCACACAGGATTTAGTAAACCCATCTCCACAGGTCACAGGTGGGAAAAATTACCCTATTTTTCTCCTCTATTTACTTAGCATTACACCGAAACCTGTAAATAAAATAAATAAAACCTGTAGCAGGCAGCTGTGTTCTCACCTCTATCTCTGGGCTCATAACTCTTTCACTCTGTTAATTAATGTAATTAATTATAATTAGAGTAATTTTCAAATTATACATTAAATAGTTATCTGCCAGAATTCTTGAATCTCCAACGGCCTCATCTTTACTGTGCTGTTACCAAAGGTTGCTGTGCAGGCCATGTAGTAAGCGTCATTGGGTACGTAATCCCTTATAACACTTTAGCAACATTTGGATCCAATATCATGGTGGTGTGGGAGCTCCTGGGGCTACTACTGGCAAGCTTCTCCGCATAAGCCCTTGGAGAACAAGGTGGCCACATGAATACATCATGGTGTGGGCACTTTTGTTTGAAATTAAAGTTTATTTGATACACAGTGTGTTTTGCAGAACTGGGTGATTTTCTTTGCTCCTGCAGCTGTTGCTCACTTATCCACCAGTGTTAGCTGCATTTCTACCAGCATTAGCTGCATCCTTAGCAACTATGAGAGTTCTGTCATCTCTTGGGGTACTTCTCAAGACAGTTCTCAGGGCTGCTGCTTTTCTGGACACTAGCTTTACCCATTTCTGGGCACATGCTGCTGGTAATCTCCTGCTTCACTCCAACTTCTCTTCTAGTTACTTAGTGTTTAATTGAAGAAAAGAATCTGGAGTAAGGATGGCCAAGAAAATTCACAGCAAAAATATGAACAGCCTCATATGGAAAGGATCCAAGAGGATCACTTAGTTGGGACCCCATGCTCCTGCTTAACCATTGTTCAATTCAAACACATTTTGCAAGCTGTTTGGCCAAGTAATATTTATTTATTTATTAACAGAAAGGGGAAATGCTCAGTGAGCAATTTCACAGCTTCAGCAAGCCCTGAGCAAATGCTGAGTAGCAAAAGCCTGTGTTTTCCTTCAGAAAAAAAACTGGATGTGACTCCTTCAGATCCTCTTCAAATACTGTGTCAAATCCTTTCAGATGCAGACAGTCTGTAGTTAAAACTGTTTTTAACAGTGAAAGAAAGAAAAAAATAATTGCAGAAGCAGACCAGTATTTCAAAGGTTCATGTTCTGTCTGCCTCAATCTGCAGAAATGGGTACAGATCTGTCTGTAACCTCCATGTTGGTCTGACAGTGGCACATGCAATGAACAAATGTTATCTTCTATTGAGGACATATACTTTAAGGGGCAGATTTTAAACAACGGTCTCTTTTTTTTTCAGCTGCAAATGTGGGTATCAGGAATTGTAGAAGTTTGACAAGCACAAGACATTTAAGTATGTGATTGTCCCTGCAGGCAAAGTACTGAGACACTTAAATTATAGGAATTACTTCATAGTTATTTGTGGAGGCAGTAGTGGATAGGTAATGCCTGAATAAAACCAAGATTCTGAGGCTTTATTTTGATTACATTTGATCATGGAAGGTTCTGTCTCATTTTTACTGATCCCATGTTATCCACTGGTAACTAGAGTTCTGGTAAACATATTGAAAAATAAGCATTATGTAAGCCCTGGCATCAAACAACAGCCAAACTTGAACCTAAACCATTGCCCTTGTCTCGCAGGAAAGCTCAATTATCCTTAATGGCCAGTGAGCTGTATTTGTCCCTCAGGAAAGATATCCACAGAGGGAGGAGGGGAATGCATCATGTGCATTAACAAAACTACATGTAGCTCAGATATGATACCTGCATGGAGTTCCATAGACTTTTCCAAAATTCTCCTGGGATGATTAAAGGATAGTGCTTCAGCTGTATTCTGCTTCCTCATATTTATAAATTGGCTACAGCTAAAACAATCTTAAATTCATGTGTTCGAAACCACAGTTGTATTCAGGTCTGTGTTTATTAATTGTCTTTACTGCATGGTACACTGACTTGGCTGTCTTCCTTCACTGCTTTCCTGGTACCTTATCCTTGTTAAATAGAAAATGTCCACTAAAGCTGGTGACTGCCCTGATAACATTTTACAGAACTGTGTGGAATTCATACCAGAAGAAACTCCCAGTTTTATTCCAGAGAGTCACATAATCATAGAATTGCCTGGAAGGGACCTTAAAGATCACCCCATTTCAATTCCCCTGCCACTGGCAAGGGCACCTTCCACAAGACCAGGTTACACAAAGTCCCATCCAACCTGGTCTTGGACACTTCTAGGGATGGGACATCCACTACTTCTCTGTACAATCTGTTCCAGCGCTTCATCCCTCCCACTGTGAAGAATTTCTTCCTAAATGAGAAGCAAAGTGATGTCACTGGCCACTCATCCTACAACATAGCAAGGTGCCGCATGGCATTTGCAACACAGGGGCATGGACACTTGCTGAGAGCGTGGCGGTACTGTTCTTTATATGAATACCAAGAGAAACCAAGCAACCCTTTCCTCTGTGAGTTTGCTTTTTGCTGAGGCATTGGTGGATGCACTGTGTTCAGTAAGTAGTGCTGGCAGGTCGTCCTTTTAAGAACAGGGCTGATATCTTTTGCTAGCAAGTGGGATTCATCCTCCAGGTGAATGACGGTATGTTGCCCCCACAGACCTCTACCAACACATAATCACCTTCCAGGGTGTTGAATAATGTGTGTACTCTATGTGCTCTAAGATTTATCATTCAATTTGAAAAGAGAAAGCAGGAGAGATGTGAAAGAGTCCTCTCTGTTATCCATGCCTCACCTCACTGATTTAATCCTCTAAACTGCATCTTATTTTTTGTCACCGACTAGTTCTTCCTAAGGATTTGCAAAAGATGTATTCTCTATCGACTAGGATAGGCTGATGTGGTTGGAAACAAGCTCTGGAGGTTTGTTAGTACAGTAAGTTCAATCAGTGCTAGCAAGATCAGCAGAAGGAAAGAATAAACTCAAGGGAGGTAATGTTTTGGGTAGTGTTAAAATAGTCTGATCACTAGTGACTCATGGGTAGTGATGTGAAAATTTCCTACTCCTGAAGGTAGAAATAAACATATTAAACAAAAATAGCTTTTTATGAATGCAATGGTTTGTGATCTCAGGGCACATAGCTCAGTGGATACTGACACACTATATAGTAAAATAATGAATCTGAAGAATTCATAACAGGTGAAATAAGATTGCACTGATAGGCTACAGCTGTTTTAAGAAGAGTAATGACCCACAAGATGCAGCTTAGTTTTCTCATTGCTAAATGTGACCAGTGCTTTGTTTTGTGAGGATTGTCCTGTTGCCCAGCTTTAACCACCTTTAATGCTAAACAGAAGTATGAACATCATGGACATGTCAGAAACAGTATGAACATGTCAGAAATCAGTCTTGGCATCCATTTGCTTGCCAGTCTACCTTTTGAGTAGGATGTTTCACGCACATAGAGCAGTGAGCTGTGTAATACACATTGTGTGGTACCCTGGCAGCTGTGGGGACGTGGTCAGGGCTGGGAGCAATGGGAAGGCAGCTGAAGGGATGACAGGGGTTTTACAGCAATCCAGCATCCCTCTTGTCCGGTCCTGAAGATGTGCAACATGCATGGGAATAAGGAGTATTCAGTTGAGGGACTACATCCTATTTTCCTTGACTTTCGTAGGAAATCTGTCAATGTTAAGGTTTTTTTTCTTTTGGTTTTCCTAACCATTTTCTGCTGTAGTCATAGAACGAGGCAGTACCATGAAATGAGAACAGTAATAAAGTGAAGTTGTAAGTTATATACAAGTTATAATTTTATTTTTCTTTAAAGAAAGCTGATGTATCTTTGGATTTTGATTCTTCACTTGACACATTTCAGGTAGTGTTACTGTTGCTCAGGTTACAGAACTAGTGTTGCTTTGTTAGACAAGCCAAATAATACCTAGTCTTTTTTTCTGTTAAATGTTTTGAGAAGAAATACATAGCTTTTTAAGGAAGATGAAGCTTAAATGACAGTCAGTAGCATTAACAGTGCAATATATCTGAGTATAAAATGCTGCTTCCATTTAACTAGAGGCTGTAACAAAGTTTTGTTAATAGAAATCAATGCTGTATAACTGCATTACACTCAGGAGCTTGTCTGGATTTGGAGTTACATTATTGGTCAGGCAAGGGTCTTAATGACGTTCAAAATAACAATAACTAAAAGCCTATAAAAAAGCTGTCTAGGAGACTTTTTGATTTCCAACAAATATGTGCTATGGCAGCTTTCTGGAAACAGCTCTTATCCTGTGTTTAACAGCTTCCACCACCTGATTGCACCAGGTTTACACACCCAAGACAGCATGCACAAGTGTATGGACACACACACACCAACAGTGTACGGAACAGCAAGAGGAAGCAGAGGTGCCACAATAAGTCTTAAGCTGCAAATGAGACCCCTTTATGATAAACACACTTCACATATAGAACAGCAAAACAGGCACCAGAACTTTTTTTCCAGGGGACAGTGTAATTATAAATAATAAGCAGAAGAAAACTTAGATAAATATGTGTGCCTATGCTATGTGCCTTTTTCACCCACCTGTGTGCACATCTGTGTTGACTACAAAATAAGCCTAGCTGATGTGCAGAGCAGAGAGGGCTCTGTCTCCATCCCCTCCTTGCTGCACTGTAGCATACCTTGCATAGATATACCGGTCTTACCGTCTCATACTTCCTCCCACCCCATTTCTCACACATCTCTGTGGCACATTATAGAGCTTATCCTGGTTCTGAACTTAGGTGAAAGGAAAGCCAAGCTACTTCCTGAAATAAAAGACTGCAGCAATTGAAGATGGTAAAGGATGTAGAGAGGAAGCCTTATGAGGAGCAGGTGAGATCACTTGACTTCTTTAGCCTGGAAAGAGGAGATGGAGGGGAGGCCTCATTGCAGTCTACAGATTCATCACAATGAGAAGCACAGGGTCAAGCACTGATCTCTTTCCTCTGGTGACCAGTGACAGGACTTGACGGAATGGCATGAAGCTGAGTCAGGAGAGCTTTGGGCTGGATATTAGAAAAAGGTTCTTTCCCTGGAGGGTGACTGGGCACTGGAACAGGCTCCCCAGGGAAGTGGTCACAACTTCAGCCTGACAGAGTTCAGTAAGCACTTGGAAAATGCTCTCAAGCACACTCCCGGGGTATCTCGTGCAGGGCCAGCAGTTGGACTTTGCTGATCACAGATTATTCTAAATTGAAAGGGACTCACAAGGATCATCAAGTCCAGATGAAGTCAATGGCCATACAGAGATCAAACCCACAACTCTGATGTTATTAGCACTATGCTCTAACCAACTGAACTAATCTCAGGGTCAATTCAAGGTTCCTTGTCAGTCCCTTCCAGCTCAGGATACACTAGTGGTCCTGCATGCAGACTGTGAGGCTGGGGAAGGAAGTCATCTGGACCCCTGCAAGGTTTTGGGTATGAACACATACATTTGGAACCATTAGAGGAATCTTACATGGAGTCACATGTACATGTCTGTGTGTTTGTTTGGTTATGTCTGAGAGAGTCAAGCACAGCCAAAAGAGACACAACAAAAGTGCACACAGAAAGAGAAGGCAGTGAGTAAAAGCTGAAAGCTTTGGGTGTGATACCAGACAGAAAAACACTTGAGACTCTGGAAGAACACTTGTCCTCTGGACAAGGAAACTACTGTCTATTTTTGGATTTCTAGTGCCCTGAAAAAAGTGTACATTGTCTAGTTTCTTTTAAAATAAATAAGATTGCAACCATATCAAATGTATCATCCAGTTGTCCTGGCGGAATGAATTTGCAAGACCTTGAATATCAAGAGCTTGTGTCAGGCATTCAGATATTGATGAGAGATTTGAGTATATCTGTTGATACTATAAATTAATTTTATTGAGAAAGTTGACTGCAAATCTCATGGGACAAGGTTTTCATGTTCAATTTCTCCTATATATTACAGCTTTTTATAAGGACTTGCCACACAAACTTTGTATTTTGAAACTTCCTATCTAATATAATGGAGTTAATAAAATTACATAAGGCAGCATTCTATGTTTGCCTTTCTGATCTAGTCCTCCTCCACCATGAAAAAACTTCATTATGCTTTGAGGGCCCTGAAAGTTCTATTTACTTATAATTACTTTGTTCAGTCTTGCTTCATACAAATCAAGCCTTCTCTTGTTCTCAGGGATGCAGATAGCATACTCCAATTTAGTATTTGGTTTTGCAGGCACCAGAGATATTTTTAAAAGAGACAGCAATATTTCAATAGGTGCATTTTTCAGGGCATGCTGTTTAAAGCCACCAGACTGCTCTGAGCTCTGTAATCTTACTAGCAGAAATTAAAAATAACATAGTATGTTTCATCTGACTATGTGTTACCACCTGGACATTTAATGATGCCCCCAGAAGTTTGGTTCCTGCATCCTTATTTTACAAGAAGATTACTACAGAGCTCATTATATTTGTTCAGATATCCACTTGGTTTTCTGCTCTCACATTTCAGATTCTTAACCACAGACAGCTAAAGCATGATCTTTGAAAATAGGAGAGAATATGAACTTGAAAGAAAGTTTTATAGTATTTAAGGTCATTTGTATCTGAAGGTCCAAGCTTCTTTAACTCATTACCTGATGTCAGTTTATGTTATGATTATAACCCAGATTTTAAATCTAGCATGTTCCCAGCTACCTTTCCTCTGTGTTCTTAGGCAGAAGCAAAATGGTTCAGTTCTTTTTCAATTATTGTAACTGTCAGATCCTATGTTATTATTGGTTCTTGCTTATGTAGAACAATTATGTTCTGTGCCTTCATAAAATGCTTTATACTAATCAAATAAAAATGTGGAAAAATAATTTCAAAACAAATCTTAAGACAAATCTTAACATATAAATCTGTCTTTAGAATCCATTTCTCCATTTCTCAAGATTCTGTTTTTACTTCTTTGGAAGCTTTTGTGTACTGGACTGATTACCCCAAAAAGTGGTATTTCATATTCAAGAATATGCTTGTAGGCATACTAATGTGAAGGTAAAAAGCACAAATCAATCAAGAGAAGAATTAAACCAAATTGACAGTATATACCTAGATTGTATGAGATCAGTGCTAATGATTTAAATACAATGGCATTCTCCAGCCTGTAAGCCAAATGAATACTTTCGAAGGCATGTGTACAATGTTTGTGTTTACAGTCTACAAAAGGTTAATGTTCCCTGATGACTGTGACTGCTGAGTGAAGGCTGGCAGAACCTACACTCCAAAAGGCAGTCCCAGCATGGACAAAACAAAATGTTCCCATGGTCTGAAGTGAACTTTCTTCTTATGTTGGTAAGCAGCTGGGCAGAGAGCTTAATTAAGAGTCTGCTGCACACCAAAAGTGTACCCTGTAAGTGCACAGTTATCTCACAGGGGCACGCATTAGTATCTTGAGCCAACTGTGATATCAGTGCCGTAACTGAAGCCCTCACCTCAGCTTTAGGAAATGCTGTGATAACAGCAGCACATGCTTTTACATGAAATATGCTGCAGCCCTAGCGAATGAACAAACTCTCAAGCCAATGTGATCTGCAAACAATGTGAAGTTGAAGCAGGATCTTTCATGTATTGCCTGCAAGGGAACATTCCATTTATCATATGTTGTAAATAGCTTCTCCTTAAATTGTCTACAACCTCTGTTGGAAAAGCTGGTAAGGAGCTCCTGGACCTCAAGACTTGTTAATATTCTTAATGCGGTTAATTCCTGCTAATACATAAGAAATTAAAAAGGAGTCATAGTGACCTGACTTCACACAGAAATAACTGATGATGAGTTTGACTTCTTCATTCAAGACTGACTGTGAACCTCACTGTTTTGTAAAATGTCCGTCAGCCCTTGTGGTAATATTGGCCTACCATTTTATTTATAGGCTCAGCGTGCGAAAGCAGAGCAGAGTAAAACAAAAGAGATCTATTCCTCTAGGTAAATGTGATGGATCTATTTAATATGTAGAAAGCAGCTGGAGAATATCCAAATACAAGGAATATCCAGTATGGAATACCCAAATTTTGTATACACATTGTATATGTATATGCATATGTATATATGAGCATAAAGTGAACTAAAAAAATAAATTAAATCCCTGCTGACTTTGAATATGAAAATATTTATGAAAGCAGTATGAAGAACTGTAGTGGTGATTAAATAGCAATTTCCTGTGGTGGGATTTCACATGTGGCTCAAACTCCTTGACTGGTTTAAATTTTCCTCTTGTTCATCTGCATATGGCTGCTTAGCCATTTTCAAAGTCTGAGACAAGAACTGTGTTAAACTTCTCAGCAATTTAAGCAAAATGAGCCATGAAGTGGTAGCAGGATGGTGGCTCAGTGTTATTGGGAGCTGAGAGTGGTGTGACAGGCAGCAAAATAGGAATTTACAGTGATCTAGGTGAGCTATTTAGCTTTTCTGGGCTGGATATTGTATCACATTATCTTCTAACAAAGCCAGATTCAGACATATTTGCTTTTTTCACTGGTCAAATACGGCAGAAGTTTTGCCAGTATTGGAAAGACTCCTAAAATATTTTTGTGTAGATTTGCAAAAATATCTTTCATTAATACTGCTAGGAATGTGTCTACCTTACTGTTTAAAAGACATATCCAGCGCAGTTGCATTTTGCTTCTTTGATGGCATATGAAAGATACCCTGGAACTGCCTGCTCTGGCAGCAATTACAAGCACAGATGTTACCTCTCACTATTTTTAGCATGAAACTAGCAATATGTGGTGTTTTCTTCAGACCCTTAAAATCTTGAAGGTTTCTTTTGTTTTTAACATATGTGCAATGAGAAGCTTAAAAACACAGGTTTGCATGGACCTGAAAAGCTTAGCACTTCCATGCATTTTTCAAATTGTTTAGAAGTTAGGGCCCTTACAGGAAGGTTGATAAAGTCAAAGCTGTCAGTAACATGCATTATTTCACTCTGCTGCTCCATCCTTCCCCCATCATTCTCCCATCATTCTTGGCCATTATTTTACCTTTCCTTTTGGGTACTGTCAGTCTAGATTAGATCTATGGCCTGGTGATCTTGTATGACATTTTAACAGGTTGTGAGGTCTTGGAAAGGCCTGGTGAATACTGAAAAAGTTTTGAGCTTCTGTATGCTTACCCCATTTGAATGGTCTAAAATTTAGATTTTTCAGAGGGTATGATAATTCATGTCATAGCTGGCAGAGACATACTTGCTGAAAAGATACCTCTCAGTGGGAGCAATTGTTGAATTTAAGAATCGTGAAAATTAGTGTTGTGTTAAAAAAATACCAAACCAAATCTGGGCTCTTGGTAGTTATAATGCCTTTCAAAAAAGAAACCCAAACACTTTTGACTCCAATTAAAATTTCACATCCATATATACGTAGGGGATACTGAATGTGTGACAGATATCAGAGTAGCAATTCAGCAGAGCACTATAGTTGATTCGTATTTGCAACACAGCCTTCAAGCGCTGAAAAGTACTGCCAGTGCATGTTCCTCTTATGACATTTATAAAACAAGATTTTGTGCTAATGATTCTGTGTGTGCACACTCTTCAAAATGTGCCTACAACAGGCTTCTCCTTGCATATATGGTCATATGAAATTTATGACTACAGAACCCATAAATTTTTCCTCAGGCTGAAAACTATGGTGCAGCACGTGCTCAGAAACAGCAGATCTTATCAGGCAGGATTAGCAGACAGGAGGATGAAAAGCACAGTTCTTAGCAAGCTTACATCTGCTTTACTCACTTCCTGCATATTGCAGATTGCTGCAGGTAAGGAGCAATGACTTGTTATCAGCCAAGGCAGCAGGCCTGCTGAATCAACTCTGAGTTGAGTGAAAGAGTTGGGGAAAAAAGGATAAATTTTATGTTCTCAGAGGACACTTGCAGGGGATCAAACAAACTTGGACAAAGCAGTATTAAAAAGAAATTCCCTCTTTTAATTATGGTGACAGCTGCTGCAGGTAACCTATTAGCTTTACCATAGCATCTGTGAACCTTGGAATGGTGCATAAAATTCTCTCAGTCTGTACTGTACAAACATAAAATAAAATGAAGGCTGTTGTGGAAGGCAGAGTGAACTGCACTGTACCTCAGCTGGAGCATCACCTGGTGCAGGGTAAAGGTGCATCATGGGAAGTGCTCACTGTTGCTCAGCTGGAAGCACCTTTTAAACATCTTGTACTTGCTTATTCAGATGGGAAACACTGTTCCTTTCTCAAAGGATTGAAATCTGACAGGCATATCAAAAATATTTAATGCACAGTGTTAAAATAAGCAGGCTTTATACAGAGAATGTAATGGTATAATAATGGTAAATAATATATAAATGAAATGGTATGACCAAGAGGTGCACTGAACAAAAGTAATCCGATTCAGTCAATTAAACTGATCCAAATTACAACAGATGTAGTCACACAGGCATGGTGAGAAAGGAATCCTGTAGCTTATGCCCATTCCAGACAGGGTAGTGAAGCAACATTTGCTTGTGAGGTTGCTGTAACTGTCTTGGCATCTCCCAAAATCTTAAAGAGCACTGTGGAGCTCTTGTCTAAGATTTTGTTTTTTATCACTTTGCAAGTATAGAAAGTCTTCTGTACTTTGTTAGCTAAACGAAGTAACATGACTAGTATTTCATCAGGTGCAATATCAAGAAATTCACCAGTGCTGCAACACTACACAGGAAATCATTATTGCTCATCCACTGTCCTCTGGATTGATTTCATAATGAGATATCACATGAGAAAGACCAAACCTCTAACAGGTAGCTTGACTTGGTCAGTTCTGAGTAAACACCACAGTTATTGAGTACAATGGAATAATATGGATACTAGTAAAGATGGCCTTGCTAGTACTATGCGTAAAGAAGTTTTTATTACTAAATTAAATTAAGCTTGGAGCAGAAAAATGGATTGCTTCTTCTCTGACTCCTCAGTGTATAGCACTTTGCATCTGACTGACAGGGCTTTGAAACAATTTATCAGACACACTTTTGCAAAGCAGTATGCACTGCACTGTATGCAGTATTTTAAAGGCAGTGGGGTTTGTTATCTTAAAAAGGAACTTGCAAAATCTAGCAGTGTCATAATGTCCAGTCAAGTGCCACATGGAGAAGGTGATTTGAGACAGCCCACAGGGCTTCACAAGGGAAGATCCTGTCTGACCAACCCAGTAGCCTTTTATAGTGGAGTAATTATGTCATTGGATAAGGGAAGACCTACAAGTGTCATTTAGCTGGACATCGGTAAGGCCTTTGACATGATCCCCCTGCTCCTTTCTAAACTGAAGAGTGATGGATTCAACAGGTAGACTCTTAGGAGGATTAGGAACTGGTTGTATGATCACATCCAGTAGCTACTGGTCAATGGCTCAGAATCCCAATGTGCATCAGTGATGAGTAGAGCTTCTCAAGGATCCATATTAGGATCAGTGTTATTTTATCTCTCCATCAATGATGTAGATAGAGGGATCATGTGCACCCCCAGCAAGTTTGCAAATGACATGAAGTGGAGTGGTGCAGTTGATTCACCTGAAGGACAGTATTTCTCCTAGAGGAATTTGAACAAGCTGGGGAAGTGGGCCCATGAGAATATCATGAGGTTTAAAAGGTCCAAGTGCAAGGTGCTGCACCTGGGTTGGGACAAACCCTGATAGCAGCACAGGCTGGGGATAAACAGATGGAGAACAGTCCTGCCCAGAAGGACTTGGGGCTGCTGCTGGGTGAGAGGCTAGACACGAGCCAGCCATGGGCACTCCCAGCCCAGAAAGCCAAACGTGTCCTGGGCTGCATCCAAAGCAGCGTGGGCAGCAGGGGAGGGAGGGGATTCTGCCCCTCTGCTCTGCTCTGCTGAGAGCCCACCTGGAACCCTGCAGCCAGCTCTGGGGTCCCAGCACAGGAAGGACATGGACCTGGTGGGAGAAAAACCCAGAGAAGGCCACCAAGTTGACTAGAGGGATGGAGCATCTCTCCTTTGAGCAAAGGCTGAGAGAACTGGTTTTTTTCAGCCAGGAGAAGGCTAATTGTGGCCTTCCGGTACCTGAAGGGAACTTACGTGAAAGATGGGGAAAGACTACTTAAAAGAGCAGGTAGTGAAAGCAAAAGGGGAATGGGTTCAAATTGAAAAAGTGTAGGCTTAGATCAGATATGAGGAAAAAATTCTTTACTGTGTGGGTGGTGAATCATTCAAACAGGTTACCCTGGGAAGCTGTGGATGTTCCATCAAAGGTGTTTAGCCAGGTTGGTTGCTCTGAGCAACCTCATCCAGTGGAAGGGCTGGAACTAAATGATCTTGTCTTTCCAATCCACAGTATTCTATGATTCTGTGATCTCCTTTCTCTGCCCTGACTGCTACCTCTGGGTTAGGTTATTTCTGCCTAGATGCATTATATGTATTCAAACTGGCGCTCATATGGCCTCACTTCTGTAGTTTTGTGAAGTCATTACAGAGTTGTTTGCCAATGGCATGGCATTTCCCTACTACAAATAGCTAAGTAGCTTGTTTAGAAACTGCGCTTTCTACCGCCTCTTCTAAGTCTTTACCAAAGGTGTTGAATAATCTGGTACTTGATATTATCCTGCTCCATGGCAAGTTAGCATTAAGCCCAGCCCTTTTCTGCTTACTCTTTTAGACAGCCCAAAAGACCACTTCCTCCAAACCCCTAGCAGTTTTGTCTCTCCATAACTTTTATTTTAATCCTATAGAAATTATCTTACCATTTGAGAAGTTTTGACCAACACATGTTGTTATACTTTATCCATCTATATAGGCATGTGTGCTCTTTTTTGTGTTCTCATTGATGTGGTTTCCCTGGGGACGTGAGTCATCCAAATACGGAACAAACCAGGGCAGAACTTTCTAACCTGGCTGCTGCTGGCATGAATGTATTGTTGTCTCTCCTCCCCAGTTTCTCGGTAGTGTGTCTGCAAATGCTCACAATATTTAACAGTGACAGCACATAAGTCTGAAAACATCTCAGGGTTTAACACTGCTGGAGCAGAAAGGACTGGGGTTTTTATATTCTTCATGATTACCTAACAAAAGTGTGCAGCAAACTTGGGTGCCTTCTGACATATAAAAATTGTCTTGTTCCATCTAAAATTCTTTCCATTTTTCTCTTTTGTTACCTGCTTTTAAGAATGAAGGGAATGGACAGCTGAATCTTGATTCTTCAATGTCCTCTCAAACTGTACATAATATCAAGTGATTTTTTTGCTATGTAAATGGCAAGTAGTCTACCTATACTTTTGGAACTTCATTCATTCAGTTCCTGATGCTACAGTCTGTGAGCTTCCACTCATAACCTAAAAGTATCAAGGAATGTCTCTCTTTCTTTGTATTTGTGTCGTCCATTGGCTGGTAAACATGTTTCTTCCTTCTAGTTTGCTTTACAGATATTTCAGTGGAAAGTGATAAAAGTTCTAGTTCTTAGAAAGCAAAAAACTGTATTTCAGTAATAGAAAAGCATCAATTTCTGCCTAATAACTGGAAAAAAATTACGTTAGGTACAAAGAACATGAAAGGCAAACTTCAGTTCTGAACTTAACCTTCAACATGTATGCTTTGGGTTAAAAATTGATAAAAAGAAGGGGACATTCTTGACCATAGCACGCTGAGAACACTCAATACTTACACACTGGAAGAAGATCCATTTACTTTGGCTGTAAACAAAAATGTTAATAGATTTTTACTCCCAGTGTGTGTTGTTCATGCAGATTCTATGGCTGCAGTAAATGCAAGCAGATCTTAAGCATTACTTCTGCAATATGGACTCCAGCAGTTGAAGGATTATTTGTGCATGACTCTTCTCCACCTATTTTGTGTAGTAATTTTATGGCTGGTTATGAAATTGTGAGTGGTATGTGGTTGTGGCAGTGAAGCAGGTAAGGGTTGTCTGCCAAGGGATCAATGTTCATCCAATTTAGTCGCTGTCTGAGGTTTTAATTCCTGTTTCAAACAAATGAATGTGATACTTGGAGTATTTCAATACAGACACTGTGACCTCGTCATTTCAAATCACTTAAGAGGCCTTTTGTGAAACAGTAGAAAAATAACCCACCTTTTCACTCTTGCTGTTACTGGGCAATTTCCACCCTGCAGAGAGGAAATGAATTACAATTACCAGGGCTGAAAGTCATTCAGTAGGACAGAATGTATAAACCCAAACTCAATTTAATTTATATAGTGCATATTTTGCTCCTTCTGTATCTCTGTATCCTACTTCTCTGCTCTTCCTTAAGCGTGTGACAATGGGGTACAGAGTTCCAAACCTGCCCTGCTTTACTTTTTCCTTTTCAGGTCTGGGTTGTTTGTTCCATACACACTTAAAAACAAAACAAAAAACCCCAAATAAATACCATACAAGAATCAATACCTACTCCCAGCTCTAACCTTGTCCTGTTGACGGCTAATTAAGCCAACGGCTAAGAAGCAAAAGAAAGTATTAGGAGGGCAAGAACATGTTTCAAAAAGATTTAAAGTCAACTGCAGTTAAGGCAAACCAGCACTTTGAATATGCAGCAGAGCTGAAAATATAAAGAAAAACAAGGACAGAGACTGGATCCTGTAATGAGAATATCTGTTTCCATATGCTAGTATTTCATGTGGTTATGAAATGTACAGAAAGTCTTGATTTCAGAAGGTCTATCATACCTTGACTGAGTCGTTCAAGAAAAAATATTTGACATAGTGTTTCTGAAAGAATATATCAGAGATTTTAATTTAAAAATTTGAAGAAAATACAGACTAGGATTGTTCATCTACACTGACACACAGAGAATGTGGCCTGAGCTGGTACATGGACCATCTGCAATACAGGCGGGAAAGAAAGGACAGGCCTGGTGGGGTGTGCTATAGAAAGGTCTATACCCTGGAGGCTGTCCTTCGCTTTGGCAGTTCTACTGCAGTTTCACCCTTAAAAGGCTCCCACTGGTGATCATTAGTTTCTGCTTAGAAAGCTTAATGCTCTGTCTCTCAAGAGATATGCCCTTGGGAAATTTGGTGCTATGCTCCTTTGAAGGTCTTGTGGTACGACTAGTGTAGTGAGATTCCAGATTTGTTTTCCACTGACAAATTTAACAGTCAGCATCTATTCAAATTTCTGGGATTAAACAAATCTAATGAACCTTTACAAAGGTTAACAAAACAAGATGAAAGAATTAAGAAAAAGTTAAGTAACCCTACTATAATTTTTCTTGCCTTTTTTTATCTGCAGCTCTTAAAGACTTTGGTATTTACCAAATGAAAGATGTTACATTTGAAAAGATAGCTGCAAGCTGAGTTCAATGGCCTTTTGTCAGATAACTCCCCTACTGCCTAAATGAGGAATCCTCTGTTTGATGCCACAGGTAGCGCTCAGCATCACTTCCCAAGGTGGGAAGCTATTCTTTGTGCCCTCAGAAGGGATTCTGTGTTCCTCTAGGATGGCAAGATTACCTGACAGACAGCCATGCAGAAACAAAATGCCGTATTATAAACTGTCCTACTTGGTGATAAATTTTTAGGGACTGACTTTCTGCAGCACACAAAACTTAGACTTTATCTAATCTTGGCACACATAGGAGGAATTTGCAACCTCAGGATGCAAATACTTGTTGCTGTTCTTCATTGGTGATATTAGTCTAAGAAATATACTCAACAGAGGAGACATGGCTTGGGGTGTATGCTGGTGGGACACCATTATTGCTGCACTATTCTCTGACAAAGCCAGGATCCTGGACATATAGCAGATAATGCATCAGAGGGGCAGAACGAAGGAGGATATGTTCAACTTTTGCCCCACTAAGGGCTGCTTACCTCTGGATCAGCCCAGTGCACAAGTTTGCAGACACAGTTGGGTCCTGAGGACATAAAATTTGTTACTTTACTTTCTTATCATCCTCTATCAGGATTAGATCTCTTTATGTGGAGTAAGTTCCGTGAATTTGCAACCAACAAAATATGTTATAGCATGAAATGAGAAATGGCTTCAGACGAAAAGTGCATTGTCACCCTAAGCCTACTGAAACTATCTGTATTATCTACTGAAGAAAGCACTCCACCAACATCCATCAATGTCTTTTAATCACAGAATGGTCTGGGTTGGAAGGGACCTTACAGATCCTCTTATTCCAGCCCCACTGCTTCGGACAAGGGACACCTTCCACTAGACCAGGTTGCTTAGAGTCTTGTCCATACTGGCCTTGAACACTTCCAGGGATGGGGCATCCATGACTTCCCTGGACAGCCTCCAGGGATTCACCACCCTTACAGTATGGAATTTCTTCCTGATATCGAATCTAAACTTACCGTCCTTCAACTTGTCCTATCACTAATGAAAATAATGTGTAGTTTCATATCACTTTGAAGATCTAATCAAAATAACAAGAGTGCATCGAGGTATTTCAAGCTTAGATCTACTTGGTGAAACATGGTTTCAGATGAAAAGTGCATTGTCGCCCAAACAAAAAAGAGCTGCTTCAAAATTCTAATTTGGCTTTAAAACATAGGCAGATAGAGAAAAAGCATATGTCTGAGAGTATTTTTCCAAACTAATGATTCAGCTTCTAGCTGACATCTACAAAAACCTGGTCCAAAAATAATAGGAGAGGATTCCTGTATAGAGTTATACTGAAAATAATCTAGAGCAAATTAAATCTTCCAATTAGCTCTAGCTATAAGTGTTTTGGTAGAATGCGGTCTATCTTTTAGGATATGTCAGGAATAGTCTAAAAGGATGTTATAGAAAAACTAGAGGCAATGTAACATAACTGTTATGAAACAGTAACCTCTTGCTGTCTCCTAGAAACACAACTCACCAACTGAGTTTTGTCCTACTTTAAAAAGGCCTTTAAGAATGTGTAACAATAGAAATGTGACAACGTGTGACAGTACTTGAGAAAACAAGGAGGAAGGGACACTGGCACTTGGCTTTTAGCCATGTAAATATGTTATTCTTGCAAATATTTAACAGATTGTGTCTATACAAAAAGCTGGAAATGAAAAGGTAGGGGAGTGAACACAACAGTGTGTGCAGAGCAACAAAACAAGATAAAACATATGCTCTCTATCTCAGTCAAATATGTAAGAACATTGAATTAAATCTGCAAGATGCTATGGGAAAGGAAGCAGGCTGTAAATTGCAGGCTGCTGTTAATTAACAGAAGCATCTCTTTATTCTTGATTTTCATTGTTCTGGCAGACAAGTATTTTTGCTTATATATAAATGTAAAGAACACAGAACAAAAGTCTTTGAGGATAAGTGGGGCAAACTGCATCAGGTTTTCTCTGATTCCCTATTTCTGTAAGTTTTGTGTTGTGACAAACCCATTTCTCCTGTAACAAGACTCTCAGATAAAGAGCCCTTATAGAAGCTGACTAGAGAAAAAATACCCTATGTTTTCTTTCTGGTATTGCAGCTGTTATCAATGTGATCAGAATGTGCAAAATACTTCCAATGCAATTCTGACTACTGACAAAGGGACCCAAAAGAAAGCTGTGACATCCCAAAGTCTACCCCAGTTGTCTTAATATGTCCATGAGGTCCAGTGGATGAGGTAGACATCCCTGGAGCAGGTCTTCCACTGGGGATACAATCGCTTTCCTGCTATTGCAGTATCCCTGTACACTGAAGAAGGATCATAAACCTGGCAAACTGATAAGGGGGACTGGTGACTCTGTCAGGAAAAAAAGAAGAAACAAAATGAACTCTCAGGAATTTCAGAACTCCAGAGAAACTTAAAATAAGATTCAGTGGTAGTGTGTGGATGCCCCAGATGTATAACTGACCTGGTTATGCCGTGTGGACTCATGTTACAATTTGAATTCAACAAGTCTTGCTGATGATCAAGTTTTTTTTCTGAAAATAGTTTAGTCATTTTTGATGTATTTTCAAAACAGTTGATGCTATAGGTAAAAGCAAACACTGACTCAATTACTTCTTTCCTATTCTTTATACTGTTCTATCTTGGTGTGAAGATAAAATCATCCCGGGTTTTAATTTTCCTCATATTATTGACATCACTGTGATAAAGCAAAACAATCTGTTATGGCGAATGCTTGTAAATGGTGATGAGAACCAAAGTAAAGAATAGGAACAAACTCTTTTGGGACTCTAATTGTAAAGACATTGTCACAGACAAGGCCTCTTTAATATGTTTCAAAGAATATTTTATTGTTATTTCCTGCCTCTTTGAATCAGTTGAGCTATGTGTGTAGCTTACTTTGAAATTAGATACTGAGTGAGTGGCAACCAAGTTCACAACACCTGGACAGCCATAGCTGGATAGATCATGTATCACCAGAAAGGTTGATGAAATTCACTTTCTTAACAAAAGGGCAGCCTGTTTGTATGCAGGGAGATAATGGGAAATATGAACTGAAGGCTGAAGAAAGTGATAATAACTTACCTAAAAATCCTGCTCTTAGGACTTAAATTTCTTCTCAGGTACAAAAAGTTCTGGGTTTGGGATGCCATGAGATGGAGGAGCAACACAGTGGGTGGCCCTGGGACAGGGCCTAGCAATGTAGGCACAGCCAAATTTGCTTCTTGGGAAAGGGCACAAAATAACTCAACCTGATACCTTCAGCAGAGCAGCATCTCCCATCACAAGGGAGGAGGCTGACAGGGTCAGTATAAGCTGAAGTGCTCATACTGCACGTAAGAGAGTGCAAATCCTCACAGGATTTCTCCACCAGACCACACAGTCACCCCTCCCAAACCCACTGGAAATTGCTCTTCTCCTACGTCCATTTACCACCTTGCTCCTACCACAGGTGTTCCATGGTGTCCTGACTCCCTGAACCTCCTGGGCAGCTACTGTGATTGCTGGCTGGGAGGAAGATGATAGCCCTGTTTGTATTGGGAAAGGAAACATGAAGCACTGGGCTGGTGGGCTGGTATGGGACATGGCACCCTGTCTGCAGGGAGCAGAGAAACAAAAAACAGGACAGTTACTGGGCTTCATGTGTGTCCTGCCATCTTGTGCCTTGACAATGGGATAGACAACTTGAGATTATGGGAAAAAACACCGGGGCTGGGTTCCCCAGAGCTGCGCACACAAACACACTGCTCGGGTGGCAGTCCCCCTCTCTGACCTGGGAGGGCAAAACAGGCAGTCCAAAGTGTCTGCCTCCTCTATCTTGCATTTCATATCACCCAGCTGAGGGGCTTTCTAAGAAGCACCCTCAAAGAGAGAAGGTGTTTAGGAAATCGAACATCAGTTTGAAACTCCAGGATTGATGTGGACGACTGAAATACTGAGGAAGTAAACAGCTGTTTGGAAGGACAAGCACAAGAGAAACATGCTGCAGGGTCATCCTCAAATGGTGCAAAAAGGCAGGAAGATCTTGCAATCATTTTGATTGACATATAGAAGTCTCTTAGATAAATGGCCTCCATAGTGATCATTATTATTTTGTTTTTAAAGAAAAACATCTTATTTCTGAACATGCAGTTCTCTCTTGGAGAACTGAACATACTGGACTTCTTTGTAGTGAACACAAAAGTGATTTATTTTTCCCCTTAAATGTAATTTTTTGCAGGCTGGACCATGTTTTTCTCAGGACATTTTTTCAGACAAATCTGACCCAAACTATGCTGCCAAGTGTTACAGTAAATCCTAGACTACGTCTGACTGAGGAAAAGTCTGAAATGAAAGAGATCTCAGGTGGTGTGTCTAATGACCTGTGCCAGCGCATGACCACATCACCTCTCTCAAGGGAGCTGTGTACTTGGTTTTGTGTCCTGTTTAGCATGTGAGAGTGTGTCTCCTCTGGGGCACAACCCCAGCGACAATACTTATACCCTGCCAACATGCTAAGCTGGGAACAAGAGGAAGTTCCAGGAGAGACTGAACTTATTTTACTTGTCTCTTAGACTGACTGATTTGACAAGCTTTATCAATAATCAGAGAAAAAGCCTTTTGCAAAGTTTTGAGATGATATCATGATGTTCTTTTAAAATGATATGTCATTGGATAACAGGTCTCATAATAATTTTAGAAAATGCAGTTAAGCCAAAAGACCATTTCAACAGAAGTAGTGTGGATTTGGAATGGACAGTCGATTAGCTATAAATTACTTTCTCAGAAATTAACAGCACGTTAAAAAAAAAGTATGAGTTTTAGAATATATTGTAATTGCTGCTGGTACTCCTTTACTATAGTCTATTGTCCTAAAAGGAAATTAGGAGCTAATGGCTTTGAAACACTATAAAGCCAGTAAGATACAAATGCAGGAACTGTAATGTATAAAGACCAACTTTTAGAGGATAATAGCTTGTTCTTGCTGCATCCTTATAATGCAATTTATTTACAGACAGTAAAATTAAAATTTGTTGCAACTAAACTAAAATATAGCTGGTAAAATGTTTTCCCCCCATCGTTGTTCTCCTTCTCTCCCTCTCTCTCGCTCTCTCTCTCTTTCTCTCTGTCTTTTTAAACCTTTAAAATCTAATCAAGAGACACTGGCATATGTTACATACAATTGGCATTATTGTCTGTCAGTATCAAAATGTGTTGAGTTTGTGTGGCCAGATCTTGGTAGCGGGGAGTTACAGGGCTGCATTCTGTGAGAAGCTGCCAGAAGCTTCCTCCATGTCTGGCACGGCCAGTGCCAGCTGGCTCCAGATGTCCTGCTGGATGAGGCTGAGGCAATCAAACTTGGTGGTAATGCTTTGGGGATAACACATTTAAGGAACAGTTATTGCGCAGATGTAATTGCGGACAGACAAGACTGAAGTGAGAGGAACAGCCCTGCACACACCAAGGTCAGTGCAGCAGGAGAGGCAGGAGCTGAGATTCCCCTGCAGTCCCTGGTGCAGACCACGGTGAAGCAGCTGTGCCCATGCAGCCCATGGGGATGCTGAGATCCACGCACAGCCCATGGAGGAGCCCCAGGCTGGAGCAGGGATGGATGCCTGAGAGGAGGCTGTGAGCCCTCGGGAGGTCTGTGCTGGAACAGGCTCCTGACAGGGGCCTGAAGACCAGTGGACAGAGCCCAGCCTGGACTCCCGGCAGGACCTGTGACCCTGTGGGGACCCATGCTGGAGCAGGCTGTGCCTGGAGGGAGTGCACCCTGTGGAACAGTGACCCACGGTGGAGCAGTTTGTGGAGAATTCTTTCCATGGGATGGACTCACATTGGAGAAGTTAATAGAGAATGTCTCCTGTGGGAGAGACCCCATGCTGGAGTGGGGGAAAGAATCTTTTTCCTGAACACTGGCAGAAACATGCAATGAACTGACTGTAATCCCCATTCCCTGTCTTCTCGCACCATTTGAGGGCAGGAGGTAGAGCTTGGGAAGGAGGGAAGGATGGGGGGGAAAGGGTTTGTAAAATTTATTGCTTTTCATTATCCTGCTCTGATTTTTTAGTAATTATTTCAATTAATATCCACAGTTCAATCCATTTTGCCCTTGACATTAATTGATGAGCGATCTGTCTCTGCCCTTTTCTCAACTCATGGGCCCTTCGTTATAGTTTCTCTACCCAGTCCAGCTGCAGAGGGGAGTTACAGAGCGGCTTCGGTGGGTGCCTAGAATCCAGCCACAGTCAACCCACTACGACCTTTTCGGTGCACCAGCTGGGAATTTAACCAAGGTTGCAAGAATGGGAATCTTACATGATACCATTACCATGCAAAGTCATTACTACCACAGAACCACAGAATGGCTGGGGTCGGAATGGACTTCTGGAGATCATCTAGTCCAAACCCCCTGTTAAAGCAGGTTTCCCTACAGCAGGTTGCTTTGACTATCTTCAGATAGACTTCATATGCTCTCTGGGCAGCCTGTTCCAAAACTTAAATCACCCTCAAAGTGAAGAAGATTTTCCCCTATTCAGATAGGAACTTCCTTCAGTTTGTGCCTTCCTTCAGTTGCCCCTTATCCCCTTCCTTAAAAAAATTCTGTCACCATGGTTGGCAATACTTAAGTACAGTGCTTTTCTCTCTCCTAGATTTTGTGCATAATCTAAATGCTTGACTTTTCACTCCTATTTCTACCTTTTTATCCTGTGGATTCCCTTAACTCTGTTTCCAAAGGTGAATTGGTGACTTCTGCTTTTTCAAAAACACTATAGCATCACTGCTGTTTATTCAGGTTTCTTAACAGAGAGGGTTTCAACATAAAATTCTGCATGCCCTAGCAGAATTTCAGAAAAACTTGGTGTGACTAGAGCAAATTTTTAAAGTCGTTATTTATTTAAAATAGGAACATGAAAAATATGTCCCCAGTCTTAAGGAAGAATCCTTATCGCATTTTTCAACTTTGTGTATCGTTCAGAGTGTTTTATCATCAAATTAGACTCCTATTTTAACAGCTGTGGTAGGAGACTATTGCTGAGAAACTCTCTCCTGGTAGAGAATGGTCATTGGGCATACGAACTCTGAAATCTCATTTTCTTTCCTCTGAGGGCATTACAGAAAGTGTCTATTGACAACTATGCTTAAGGTAAACTGACACTGACAGTTGCACTTACAGCTTTCCAAGCTTGCTGGCAAAGGATTGGGAGGGCAAGGGAGCAAAATTTTTCCCAAGCAATGGAACATTTGTGCCCTGGTTGTTGCAAGAGTGAACTAGGGGATGACAGTGAGGGATGTTTTCACTGGAAATGGAGGCTATCTGGAATGGCAAAATTATTTAAGTGCCAATTATTTGCTTCATGAAGATCTTTGTGCTTAATTATGACTACACAGGGGCAATCATCTGGGAAGAATGGATACAATATAGAAAATCTAACTGGAAATTTGTTGTGCTCCTCTTTTTCGTTCTCTCTCTATCCTTGTCCTACAGGCACAATGTGAATATCAGATGCCATTTCTGGCAGAATTTATGCTAATTTTTATCATTTACACTAATAAGAACTTGACCACACACATTTTGTGAAAAACTTGGATTTCATTCATTTTACAGTAGTGATCCTACTACTCCACTCAAGGTTTACTGCTCTTAATGCTTGTGACAGCTCAATTTTGATGAAGATGTTGTGGTTTTAAGCCCAGCTGGAGATTAAACACCATACAGACAGTCTCAACCCTATCTTCTGAGAAGAGATTAACTCTATGCTATCTGAAGCAAGGATACATGATCAGAGAGTTATAGCAAATTATGAGACTCTTTGGTTCATGTAGGTCTTTGATCAACTTTTTTCACAATGTCCAGATGATCCTTCTCCTCTTCTCAGCACTGGTAAGGCCACAGTTGAAGCAGAATACCTAGTTCTGGGCTCCCCACTACTGGAGAGAGACAGGGCTATTGGAGAGAGTGCAGCCAAAGTCTGCGTTTAGATAACAAAAGAACTGGAGTGTCTTCTGTAGGAGGAAAGGTGGCTGGAGCTCAGACTCTTCTGCCTGTAGAAGAGGAGGCTATGGATAGATGTCCTCAAGACGTACAGATATCTGAAGGGACGGTGTGAAGGGAAGGGGAAAAGGCTGTTTCCAGGGGCACCCACGGCTAAGGGAACTGGGCACAAACTGAAACATGTAGGGGAGGCTCCTCCTCAACATCAGGAAATACTTGTTTACTATGAGGGTGATCATGTACTGGCACAGGTTTCCCAGAAAGCTGCTGTACTCTACATTCTTGGAGATATTCAAAGCTGTCTGGAGGTGGTCCTGGATAAGATGCTCTACAAGAGACTCCTCGAGCATGAACATTTGAAAAGTGACCTTGGCAGGTCCCTTCTAACTTGAACCACTTTGTCACCTAATGAGCTTTCCCTCTGGCAATGATGGGTGCCTTCTACTCCTTTGAAGGCCCTTGCTGGAGCTACATCAAGATGCCCTGTTGGCACTGAGGAGGTGTCCAGAATTTCCCCTTTATATTGCAAGGCTGCCTATTGCTAGGCCTTTCTGCTGGGCCACCAGCTTTCCAGCAGAGGATCCAACAAGCCTGAGTTTAAACCAGTCCCTCATCTTGCTGCTTTTCAGCAGCCACAGCCTCTGTGCATGGACTCCAGTGGGCACAAATACAAAGCATGCAGGCTCCAGAGGGACTTCAGCTTGCTCTAGCAGCTCTGGCATGGGGGAGGGCAGCAGGTCTGGGAACTGAGCAAAGGCAGCACCTGAAGTGCTCCTCCATCCTCTGCCTGGCTGCATGGAGGAAGTGCTGATCTCTTCTCACTGGGATCCTGTGACAGGCCACATAAGGATGGTGCAAAGCTGCATCAGGGGAAGCTTGAACTTGATATCAGGCATCCTGGCTGCTTACATTCAGTGCCAAGTTCCACTCACGCAGCTCATGCTCCAGCTGAGCATTTGGCGAGGTTTGGAATGCTGAATGAGGCCATGGGCACTGACATTGAGTGAGGACAGTTGTTTGTAGCAGCTCTCCATGCCCAGTCCCAGAGCTGCTGCAAGATTTCCCCCGTCCCTGCCAGGTTAAAGCATCCAGGACACCCAGGAGGTGCAGTCACAGCAGCAGAGGTGAGTTGGAAGGGGACATCTCACTCTGGGAGGCTGTGAGGCTTTTCTTCCTGAAGGACCTGGGCATTTCCATCACCCCTCTCCAGGTCATCTGATGGCTATGGTGCCTCTTCCCATGCCAGTGTGACACCCACTACTGCAGTGGCAGTGAGGCAGTGAGAGGGAGCCACTCATCATCAACTCCCTGCAGGCCACTGCAGGGAGTGGAGAGCATGGCCATGGAGCTGGACAACTACTGTCCCATCTTCCTGGACAGCTGGAAGGAGGCCAATGATGTGATGCATTGACTCTACCTGTTGTGCCACCTATGCATCCTGTGTGGGCAGAGAACAAGTCCATGTGCCCCTTCTGCCAGACATGTTCCAGCAGACTGCATATCTCTTGCCAGGGCAAAGCACTGGGTGTCAAGGAAGCCGTGGGGAAAGGTGACTGCTGTAAAGGACGACAGCCTGAGCCAGCAACCCCAGGCCACGGCCAGCAAAGGCAGCAGTAGACTCCCAGCGCCCTGTCTGCCTGGGAGATATCAAAAAGGCAGTCAGTGTGGCTTGTTGCATCCAAAATTCTGCTTTGCTTTTATCTGGTGATGGGCTGGGGGAGAGACGCCTGCAAGCAGTCTTTGGGGAAGCTGCCATACCCAGTGGGAAGGGGCAGCCATTATGAGGAGTATGTAGTTGGCTTGTCTGCCCTTCTGCACAACAGGATTGCCAGGGAGAGGGCCTGCAGCTAGTCCATACAGCTGCACTACAACTTGCACAGGTGGCCCACCAAAAACCATTCCTCAGCTGACAAAATGAGGCCTATGGGGACTGACAGCACACAGAGGCAGTGCACAGAGGCAGGCAGAGCTCCAGGGCCTTCCAACGCCCTCTTCCAGCAGGCTCCCACACCAGACACTTCTTGGAGACAACCATGCCAATTGTGAGAAGCACCAGGTCAGACCTGGGGCTACTCCAGATCCACACAACAGCAGGGTGTAGCTGCAGCCCCTCAGCATCCCCCTCTATTGCCTCCAATAAAGACCATGGTGTGTATGTGTTTCACAAAGCTGTTGATTCTTCAAGAAACATCTGGCATACTTTTTCTGGTATTTATGGGCTATCAGAAAACAGTGGCATGACCTCAACTGATTGTGCATGATCTATCTCTGGTTTTATGCTTTTCCTCCTCTCTATGAATAGGTTGCACTACCATGCACTTTCATGCCCTTCAGATAGACACTATGTGCTGTCAACACTTGAAACCCTGGCTTTCCTCTCATGCTGTAAGATTCTGCAGGTAGCATTTTCAGTATGCCTAAAGTACTGCTTTCCTACTTAAATTTCTCTCAGAATAATTGGGGAACTTCGACTAGTTTCAGTAATGCACTAGCTGGTACAAAATGTTGTCATGTTAGCAGTAGCAGTACAGGTCACTCACAATAAGTGCTTGTTCTGGCTCTGTTGCCATTTCCTTCGCCCTCTCATATTGTAGCTTATCAAAAGTCCTTGATAATGGCAAAGTTTTCTTTTATGAGACTTGAAGCCAGGTTATGATTACTGACAGGTACCTGAGTACATAAATGAGCACTTCCAAAAAGAACTTAGTAGGAGGTGGCTAGGAGGGAAAAATCCACAAATGCTGGGTTCCAGTAAGCCTTCATATCAAAGGGTCACCTTCACTGTAATGGTATTTAACAAGCGTGATTAAAGCCCACATGCAGAACATTCTTTTACAACGCAGCATCCCAGTAGAGGATACCTTTGCAAATGGGCACTTGTACCTTTTTTTTTTTAAGCCAGGGACACTGCATGGGAACAGAAGATTGGAAAAAATTCTCCTTGGCCCTAAAATTCAGTTCCTCTGTCATAGGTAAATGTGACCCTCTCCTGAATAGATCTGGCTCCTTCTGTAAAATTGTCACTGCTTTTGCTTGCTACACCTCAGCCTGCAATTGCTTTTGTTGCTTAGCCAGCTTCTTTGAGCTCTCAACCTCCATTTTACTGCATGATATTTTGTACTCCTCTTTCCTCTCCCCCTACCAGTTTCTTCCTTTCATTTAAATACTTAGTGTTTATCTTTGTCAGGAAAGGGTGGTCAGGCATTGAAACAGGCTGCCCAGGAATATAGTGGAATCATGGTCCCCAAAGTTTTTGATCACTTTTTGATGCAGATATGGTGCTTAGGGACACGGTTAAGTGCTGAAACTGGCAGTGCTCCGTTAATGGTTGGACTTGTTGATTGAAGAGGTCTTTCCCAGTCTTAACTATTCTACTAATCTGTGTCTGTGTAGCACAGCCACGACCCATTGTCCTTTCTGCCTCACAAAGTAGCTGTTGCCTACATTGATACCAGGCTGAGCTCATTTTCCTGCTACATGAAATAATCCACTTTTATGATGTTTTAGAGCATTGTAATGAAAGCTTCCTTAAGTAAACGGCAATAAAGAGATTTGGTGACCAGGGACTTAAACAATAGTAACATTGGACTTGAATCATCTGTCTCTTGGTTCCTTCCTTTTGCGGTAGCATGTAAACTGTGCTTCTCCTCATGCAGCCTGCTCGGTAAGTTAAAGTTATGAGTAAGGGAATGTCTCACCTTCCTTGGGCTCTATGGGCTAGCATAGCCAGTAACAACCTACCTTCAAATTAGAGGAAGGTAAACTGAGGAGGTGCCTCATCACCCTCACAGAAAAGCATTTCCTCCTGGTATGTAACCTAAACCCACCTTCTTTCAGACGGACTCTTTTAACTCTTGACCTGTTGCAGTCCCTCGCAGCTCTCCCGCAGGCTGCCTTCGGGCCCTGGCAGGCCACCATGGGGCTCCCCCTCAGCCCTCTGCTCGCCTCCCGCCGCCATGGGGCTGCCCCTCAGCCCTCTGCTCGCCTCCGACCAAGATGGGGCTGCCCCTCAGCCCTCTGCTCGCCTCCCGCCACCATGGCACTCCCCCTCAGCCCTCTGCTCGCCTCCGGCCGCTGCTCCGGGCCCGGCCCTGTTCTCCTCATAGCAGTTCGCTTTCACAGGGACATGGGGGAGGGGGTGGTGTACTTGCAGGGGCTGAGATTTCTCTTTTAAAGCATGTGGAGACTGATGATAGGCTGTTCTATGGGAATGTTACAGATACTGGCTGTCATTAGAGACTAACTCTCTGAGCTTCACCACAAAAAACCTCTCCCTTGTGTTGTTCAGTGAAGCTGGATGTAACACACCAATAAAGTGGTGTCAGCTTGTGTTACATTACCTGATTACATAGTCATTATCATGCTCTTGCGAATGAAGGCATGATTGGTTGCATGTCCAAGTAATCTCTCAACTCTGTGTTAAGAAGTTTTTGTACCAAACCTGGTCTTCACTTAACCAAAATTGCTCATTCCTGCCTACATCTTAAATATGAAAAAAAGATCAAACATGAAATCTGGAGAATTTTTTTTACATTAATGTTTCAACTTATTTTTTAATCAAAGCTTAAACTGCTCACTGACTTACAGATTTCATCTAAAATATCACTTTTGTTGTTTTCTTGAAAATCTATTTGACAATAGTGTTAGAGTTCTTTGTGCCTAAGATGCTTGGCTTCCCTTACCATAAAGCACTCTGCTACTGTTATTGTGCATTTCTGCAGCTTAGCTCTTTGCCCCGCCATGTGTTGTAGACTAATTCCCAAGAATGAAAGTATATTGCAAAACAAAAGAAGGAAAACATTCTCAAGGCTTTATCTTGACCTGAATGTTCCTGCTGACTTATATGATGCAAGTTTTGAGTAATTAATTTACCTTTGACAAAGCGAACACTAGGGTCAAAAAAGAAATCCAATGTAAATGTTGTGATCATCATACAGTGGCTGCCTCTGGGTAATGTAGCTTCATATTTCATTGTGTCAGGAAGGTTGCAAATAGTTTTTTCTCAGAAGGTCAGAGAAAGAGGTGCAGTTGGACTATTAAAAAAAAAGTAAACAACTCCCTGGGAAACTAGTAAGAGGAGGTATATGAAGCCATAACCTTCAGATGAGCCTCAGACAAGGCACTGCAGGTTTTCCCAGACTAGAAGTTCCTCATGAGAGCATTCCTTTTGCAGCTGTAACATCCTTTGGCTGCCTTGTCTCAGTCAAAATGTGGCCAAGAGTTTTTGTTTTCTCTTGTGTTAACTGAGGTGTGAGGGTTAGGGAGACAGACACAAGTCACAATAGGGACACAAAATTCTGATCAAATGATGAGGGTTTTTACCCCCTGTGAGGTGATCAGACACTGGCAAATGTTGCCCAGAGAGGCTGTGGACTCTCCATCCTCGAGAGTACTCAGAATTCTACTGAATGTGATGGCCTAAGCAGATATGTGATCGGGTGACCTCCAGAAGTCCTTCCCAGCCTGAGTTATTCTCTGAATCTCTGTCTTATAAAGGTGACATGGCATCTTCCTGACACAGAGGGACTTTAATGAGCAAAGGGCATAAAGAAAGTAAACAACTTCTCATAGGAGATCTGAGAAAACTCAAATGTGGAAGTCAGAGAAAATCAATTTGTGTAAGATACAAGATCACAAATAGAGATTTGTCTCTCCCACCAGCCATATCCCAGTATTCTCATTCCTTTGGGTGATCAGGACTGTGGGGGAAAAAAAAAGAAATTTATTTGTTAGAAGAGGACAAATTTTTCTTATGGTGTTGTTTGTCAGAAAAAAATAATCTTAAAGTTCATGTGTTAAGACCATCACACGCTCTTTTTGTTTTATGTTTGTATGAGTTTTTGGATAATTTAATTGCAGATATCCTTAAACCTTAATGCATGGGATCCTCAGCTTTTAACTCGCACAATTATTACTTTCTCCACTCTGCCAGAAAATGTGAAATAGCAGAACAATTTAAATTACAATACAACTCTTTTCACCTCATCCTTATCTTCCTATACAATGTCCCAGTCAAAGAAGGCTGAAAATAGCTTTGTTCAGTAAACCTATTTCTTTAATGAAAGTGAATTGTTGTCTGGAGACAAGGAGAGTTTCTCTGAGCTAATGAAAATCTCTCTGTCATTAGCCTTAGGTTCTGTGTGTTCATTTCCTGGAGGGAAAACACCCAAAACCAAAAACCAAACATGCAAACTGGCATAACTCCACTCTTTTAAAGATCCTCTGTCATTGTCAGTGTCAAAACCAGCTTGTGCTGACAATATTTCAGTGAATTCTTTGCCCGTTTATTAATCAAAAGTCTGATCATATTTGTGCATGTGTCTATAGACAAAGGGAGATGAATTATTTTCTTAGAGCTGTCTAGTTCTCTTAGGCTACACTAAATTGGCAAATTATGTATATACACACCAGAAAACAAAGAGAGAGGAATTGCAAAAATTAAGATGAACATGTGCCAGAAGAATGTGCTGTCACTCTGCTATGGCAGATTAGCAGCTGTTTTGCCTCCTCCTCCCCCTCAGCCCTTGGGGGATGTACATTACATCTCCAATATTGGCCTTTTCGCCCATCAGGGAGGTCACTGACCTGACCCAGCTTTCACCAGTATATGCTCACAACATTAAACATTTAAGAAGGTGATAAGAGCTCAGGGGATTAGCATTTGGGGGAGAAGGGTATGACCTCTAAAACTAGCTCTTAATTAATAAAAATGGACATAAACAATCTGTTTCAAAATCTCTATTTAGAAGGAACAGGATGTAAAGCAGGTTCTGTTTGTTTTTGCAGGAGGGAGAGAAGAGCACGGATGGGACCTGTAGTGGTCTTCTCTCCCTCTTGCAAAATGAAAATGTTAGATCTCTTGGGGGCCGGTGTTAAGTGTTAATGTGAGAAGAAGCAATGAACATTTTTTACTAACTGGAAACTAGTTAGTTGCAGATTAATTCAACTACCTGCCTCTTCCCACAGTTGCAGAAAGCTTAATAGCAGGCCTCTCCTAATAGGTATTATTTCACATACCATTTATCAGAGACAGGTTTCCTGCATGTGTGAATCTACTTAAAGAGTTTCCTGCTCTTGGAATGAATTTCACAGTATTTATGTCTCCTTTCTGGAGAAAGGAGATCAGAGGATTTTATTGAGACTCATTATGTAAAGCAATGCACTTTCTTGTGGTTCATTATGATTTTTTGTACTATGATCTAAAACAATGTTTGAAATAATAATGAATACATTTTTGCACACAAACACCATAATTACAAAATACAAATAAAAACATGCAACAAGTAAATTCTTTTAACAGTACTTGATATGTACTTGGCCTTTAACACTATGGTGTTTTGATGGTTCATTATTTATAGTTCCAGTTTTTAGGTCTGAAAAAAAATGACTCCATTGTTATATTTCTGTTAATATTTACATAATTGCTGATCAAAATAAAGCAAAGCATTAGCTAAATGTTCTCAAAAGACAGTAATTGTGTGCTAGTCAATTACCACTGAAAATAAGGTTACCTTTTTTTTGACTATATGGGTGTAACTGGGTTCTCTGACAGTTTTTTGAGACTTGCTTATACACTGGGTGCTGCTGCCATCCCCTGATTTCTCTGCTGAGACAACTGGGCTTATGAACTGAGAGGAAGGTGGAGGACATTCTGACATGCCCCTGGTCTGCCTGATGGTGTGAGCAAGGGCATGCTGCAGCACTGCTCTGCAGAAATAAGCACACAGCCTTTGTGATCCTCTGAAACTTTTTTGCCCCTACTCCAGTTTCCCGGGTACTTGCAATGTCTCCTGAAACGACTTGTATGCAGCTGTCAGAGATCAAAATTCAACTTCTTTCCTTCCCTTTATGAAATAAAATGAGTGAATAGTGGGCATTCATAGGGCACAGGCACAAACAGAGGACATGATGTTTGTAATGCAGAGCATTCATTAATCATGCAAAAAATTGTTCCCAGTATTTGTTTATTGATACTTAGAAAAGGTGAAAGCATGTTTTCATGACTGTTTGCTTGTTTTTTTAAACACACTGATTATTCTACCTGGAAATTTTAGTTTTCTTTTTGCTGTCATTTTCTGTAAGGCTTTATCTCAACTCCCATGCAGATTCTGTATTACTCTCTTACTAATTTCCTTTTATGACCTGTCCTAAGGAAATAAAATCTTGGTTTTACTTATGTCTGTGTTCAGTTTCCCCATGGGGTAATTTAATAATATGTAACAAAAAAAACAGATCAGTAGTGGGCACAAGTGAAAAATGCATAGATATCTTTTGCTTTTTGTCTGCTTTTTGCCAGGGATAATTACTAGATTCAGCTTTTGCTGATTTTATTTTGAAAGAACTTAATGGTTTGTGTTAGTGGAAATTAACTTGAAATGCAACTAGTATAGTTTGAGAGCAGCAAAATTGCCTAATGCACATCATTTACGTGAATTTACCGAGAAACTCTGCTTCGCAGAAAAGATGAACATTTCAGGGAAATAGCCATCCAGGAATAAACAGCTGGAAACAGCCATAACATGACACACTCCTAGAATTGTGGTTTGGGATCGAGGGGTGTAGGGGTAAGCTGGGGTTTCTGTGACTAGTCGGTGGTTTTTATCATGTGGCAGGAACAAGAGTAACTTTTACTTCTGTGAGATTTTCACTAATGAATCATCTCTAAAGGTAGTGCTGCGGCAGGTGGAAGGTAAAACCCAATAATGCATAAAAATAGCAGTAATGGACAAAACACAACACAGAAAGAAAATTATGTCTCCCAGCAATATGCAACATCAAGTGGCATGAGTTTTCTTTCTGCTGGGAGCTGCTTTCCAAGCAGGTGACACTGAGGCTGGCAGAAATGACTGCCAGAACCAGCCTTGGATGTCAGAAGTCAGGTCAACATGTGGCAGTGTTATGACTGAAGAATGAGACCTGAAGCAAGGCAGGCAGACAGCTGGACACTGCAGGAGTTTGAATCACAAACATTTCATTAATCCATTTTTAAGCAGCATAGCAATTAACAGGCATAAGTGTGTCTAGCATTTTGCTGTCATGGTAGCCCCTGACAGCTCAGCTTTTAGTCAGCTGTGGAGGTGACTCATCCCTAGCATTTGACTGCCGACAAGAAGTCTATGCTGCCTTACACAACCATGTGAGTATTAGCCTAAATGTCTGACTGTTCCCATCACTAGAGAAGAGTGAGACTCATCCCAGCTACTTATCCAGCCAAGATACTGTGGGGAGACAAGAATAAAAAGGTGGGCCAGGGGCTGTGACCACACACTGGCCTGGCAGTACTGTGCCCAGTGTTTTAGGCCTGAAATAAGGAATGCTTTTGTGAAGCCACAGGAAAGGCATTTGAATGTCTTAAATCTAATTTAGTTTGGGAAAAGCAAGATTAGCAGCAGGGCATGTCTTTAACTAGAAGCATGAAAGCTCAAAACTGACAGACCCTTTTGACTCACCCAGTTGGGCATACTACTGCTGGCAACGATGTCAAAACACAGCCTGTGATCATCTCGGAGTTATGCCCATCCGTTAGGATAATAGTGGCATTAACCACACTATTTCCGTGTGTTTGGATAACACCCAAACACGTTGTGCTCCTCCCTGCAGGGGCCAAACACCAGGCCAAGAGGTGCCTTTTATGGGCAGCCAGGATAGTTCTGCGTGAGACATCTGTTCTCCAAGAGGTCCTGTGTGTCTAGTGTAGGCACTGTTCATTTTGGCCACTGCATTGGGGTGGGGGGAAGTTCGCACATGAGTCTGGCTGCCAACAACAGTGATTGTTTTAAGAGCATCTCAGTATGCCAAATACAGGCTGTAGGCAAATACTGTCTACCAACCTTGCAGTGAGAGAGCTGTGCAGCTTACAAAATGAGTCACAGAAAGGGACATACGGCTGAAAACCACAAAAGCCTTTTGTGACTGGTGGCGAGGAATTCACATAAAACTGAAAAGTAATTTGTGCCTACTAGTATAGAGCAAAATGGAAAATAAATACGCGAGTCTTGAAGGTGAAAGAAGGATACGTATTGTAAAAGCTGTGTCAGAAGTGTTCCCTTTCTGCTTGTGAGATTGATTTCTGTGCTAGCAGAGGGATTGCAAATGGGTCACGATACCCTTACAGCCCAGGTTTAGTGCAGCCAGGCAAATATGATTGTCCTAGCATCACCATGTATCCTCAACACATCTGTACACGTGGGACTACAAACTGAGGTGTGAGGTGTAACAGGAAATGTGAGGCCTTGTGACATATATCAGTAAGTTTTCCTGCAGTAATTGATATAGTTCAGCTGTAAATTTGCTTATCTGGTAGCCTGTAAATTTGCTTTGCCTGTACCCTGCTTCTTCTGCTAGCTAAATTGCTGGAAGATTTAATGGCTTCCGTTGTCAGTTTATAGCTGAGATGTGTATTAATCTAAAGAAAACAGACATTATATTCAAGTCCTTACTAGATAATGTAAGCAGTGTTTGTCAAGTATAGCTACTATTTTTCTATAATCTTCAAACCTTTATATGTTTTAAGAAAAAACAGCTTGTGTTTTTTATTACTTTGACTAAGAAAACAATGTATTTGTGCTGGAGCCATCAGTTTCCTAGATTTATCTTGTTGTTCTAAGAAAAAATAAAATACAAGAATTTTTGCTCCTTGACATTTGAAAAGTGAGAGAGATTCAACACACAGATGAAAATGTAGACCTAATTTTCAGGCACTTGTTTCTTAAAATTTTAGTCTGAATGTTTGAACTGTTTCATGTCACTCACTGGCTCGTAGTCAGCAAAGCTTAAAAAAGAGAAAAAAAGAAGAGGAACAAATTTCAAACCTGAAGGAACAGCTGCATTGGTTCTCTACTATGGCAAAACTAAGAAAAATACCAGAAAGCACCAGGTAATTTAATAAGGCAATTGCATGTGAGGCTTAAGCTAAACATATCAGACAGATATGAATGACACTATTGTGTTATGCTGCTGGTTTGCTAGGAAATCATATTTTAATAGACTGTGTAATTTTATGATTTACTTAGATAGAAAAAAGATCCCAAACCCCCAACACATGAAAATTACTATGAATTGATTTATAGGATTTAGTATATATTTTTCTAGAGCAGATCAGCTAACTTTTAAGGGTGTATTTCATTCTTCTTTACTTTGGCAAATCCAGTGATGTTTCACAAACAGGGATAATATTTTCAGTTTGAAGGCTTCTTCCAGAAGAAGGTCAAGGATAGTAACATCTCTCTTAAACAAATATCTCTTCTGATAGTCTATCTACAGTGATAACTACATAGACTGGAGCATGTGTTTAAGTTGTAGAATTTTGTGTCATACTAAGCATCAGAGTGCATTCCCTAAAGTGAATTCTGGTTTAAGACCTGTGTTTATTTGTACAAACCATGTCAATGAAGTGGTAAATGCATAGCTGACTCTGAAAGGATGGAAACTTTCAGCTGAGTTTTACTTGAGTTCTGTTATTAAAGGAAGAAGTTTAGAAAAATACAAGAAAAAGTCAAAGATGATGGCTTTTGTATATAGAAATATAGACCAACATGTCAAACCAATCATAATACTTTGGTTGAGGTGTGTATGTTTTATATATAGCTATTCCCCTAAACCACTGTACACTAAAGGAAGGAAATACGACCCCAAATGCAAGAAGTGTCTGTGAAAGTAAACAGCTTTCAGATGAAGAGAGCAACAGAAATGCTTTCGTTTTTGGACTTTGTGAAACAGTCTCCACCAATTACACACTTGAGTTTTGTTACATCTGTACTAGATTTCCACATCTTAAAGTATAATGAAGGTATGAGCAGTGTTGTTTGGTCCAGAGTTAGGAGACTGGACTGCTATACCTTGACATGAGCATATCATCGCTCCAGACATGAAGAGCAGGGCTCTCTGGGGTCTTTAAAATATATGAATGTACTTCACTTACTATATAACACTTTGGTTTATGTTGTATGGTAGGTATCCTTACTGAAAGGGTGCTGGACAGCTTCTTGGAGCGGGAATCCACTGGAGATTACTAAATACACTGAGAACATCTCTATTTCAATAAATGCCACAGGTACATGGTGTTACAAGCTGGGAGATCATGTGGGACAAGTTCTGTGCATGCTTTTTCTGTGCTATCACCTCTGACTGTTGTCAATACCGATTGCTGCCTGTGATCACCTCTAGCTTCACATGCTGTGACACAATTGCACCTCTAAATTAACAAAAACTTAGGCTTTCTTCCTCACTGATTAGTCAGAGTGTGCTATAGGTCTGGTGGAACTATATAAGAAAATAGGAAGGAATTTGGATCTGAAGTAGGTCATGCATGGGCAAAGCTGGATACTTCAGAAGGAGATTCTCAAAGTCCAGCAATCTCATTAGGTATTTACTAAAGCTAATTAAGAATGGGTAGCCTGAATCTTCCTGAAGCTGGTTCATGTTTGTTATCTTGGGATCCACAAACCTGAGTTTCCTACAATAGGTAGTCACCTTTATCTGTTATTTTAATCATCTGAGTAAGGGGTCACTGTTTCTTTGTAGAAAAAAAGGGGAAAGCATTACTCAATATTTCTAGAATACCCTTTTAATAAAAAACCCCCTTGGTTTAGAAGTAGGAGGCCTGAGTTAATTTCCTCTTTCCAATCAAAGCACTTAAAAAATACACTGATCTTTTCTCCAGAATAATGGTTAAACTATCAACTGATAGGATATTTTTGTTTGGAGGGATCCTTCCTGCTGACATAGTGTCCTTCTGCAGGAAGAAAAAAAGAGTGAATAGCATAGCAAACTGAAAGAATGATTATTTATCCCAGTGGTTAGCCTGTTCATCTGAGGCAAGGGAATTTGGCAAATAATCTTAATTATGAGACCAGAATCACATAATCTTTATTAT
>VYZP01024314.1:70557-90683 GCA_013400635.1 Hypocryptadius cinnamomeus
CCAGAATCACATAATCTTTATTATTTTCAGTAAAATCTCAGTCATTTTAATTTGAAGAGTCAAGGTTGGTGCACAGGTTGGTGTGCTAAAGGTTTATGTGGAAATCTGAAAAAATGGCTTCTCATGGGTTTGGTTCTTCATTGTAGGAAATAAGACAAAAAGCTTCTCAGAGCAGATTTTCTCCTCAGATGCATTCAGTGCCTGGGGAATTTTGAGTCAAACAGATAAACCCAAACAACATTGGGAAGAGTACAGGCTGGGTTTTCAGGATCAACTTTTTGTCCCTTGTGGCATATTTTCCTCCCTCTTTGCATTAGGCTATCAATATGGAAAAAGCAAACGTTCTGCAGCTGGTTTTGCATGCAGATCTGAATCCTTCTATCATATCAGAGCTGCTGGTGGGATGAAAAAATCCTTGTGCTTGTGCAAAGCTGTTTCAGATTTGGAAGCAGCATTGCTGTGTTCACACAGTCCTCTCTGCAGACTGGTGATGTTGGCGCAACATCTAAGCACAGCTGAACCTGTGCTAGTCTACTTACTAATACAAAGTACCTACATTAGAGGAAAATATCAGAACATAAAGACAACGTATTACCTTTAATTCTTATGAAAAAGTATTGTTGCAATTCTCTTGAAGTGCATTTCAGCAAATGTTGAATGATGTAACTTGGTACTTGACAGTTACATTCCTCATGGTAAAGAAATTGTGGTGGATATGTGCAAACATTAAATTAGTTGTTCACAATAGGAAATTTTTGATGAAGTATGTGTTCTTTGTTCTACTTAAGGTATGAAAGCCAAAGGAAAGGACATACAATACACTTTCATTAGAGAATACATCACAATTTACAGCTAAAAAGGTTTCTGGGGAAATTGGAAAGTAAGTGCTGCAATCTGCAGGACAGAAGTAAAATTTTGATAGCCTCAAAATTATCTTCTTAATGTTCCATTTGGGAGAGTTTCCCCCCCTGAATAATCAGAGCGTGGCACAAGACTACTGAGTGTGTGAAAGGAAAAATGGTGATGGAACTTGGTTCTGAGATAACTCATGCATGGGCAAAGCTGGATACCACAGAAAGGAATTCTCCAAGTCCAGCAAGCCCATTAAGGGTTTGCTAAAATGAATGTAGGAAGGATAGCTTAAGGCTCCTTCAGGATGGTTCATATGTCATAACCCTGTGTGCCACACCATACACAATACAGGTTTGGGCAAGAGCTGCCTGACAGAAAAGGCCCTGGGGGTGCTGATCAACAGAGGCTGAACAGGACTCAGCCGTGCCCAGGAAGCCAGGAAGGCCAATGGCATCCTGGCCTGTATCACCAACAGTGTGGTCAGCAGCACCAGGGCAGAGACTGCCTCCTTGTACTCAGCATTGGGTGAGCTTGCACCTCAAATCCTGTGTCCAGTTCTGGGTGCCTCCCTGCGAGAAAGACATTGAAGTACTGGAGCACGTGCAGAGAAGGGCAGTGGAGCTCATGAAGGATCTGGAACACAGGTCTTGTGAGGAGCAGCTGGGCGAACTGAGGTTGTTTAGCCTGGAAAAAAGGAGGCTCAGGGGAAAACCTTATCACTCCCTACAGCTACCTTATCACCCTCTATCTGAAAGAAGATAGTAATAAGGTGGGAGTCAGTCCCTTCTGCCAAGCAGGAAGGGATAGGAAGAGAGAGGAAATCACTTCAAGTTGCACCAGAGGATGCTTAGATTGGACATAAGGAAACATTTCTTCTCTGGAAGAAGGATCATTAAGCACTGGAAAGGATTATTAAGCACTGGATCAGGCTGCCCAGGGATGTGGTTGAATCACCATCCCTGCAGATATTTAAAAGACATGTAGATGTGCTGCCTAAGAATGTGGTTTGGTGGTGGACTTCATAGTGCTAGGCTAGCAGTTGGACACTATGATCTTGAAGTCTTTTCCATGATTTCATGATTCTATGAACTAAACTGTACTTCTGAAATAGGCCTTTGAATTTAAGGTCACAGATGTCATCAGCATTCTGTGAAGCAGTACAGCAGCATCCTAAAATGGCATTGTGCTCTGTAGTGTGAAGGATGCTGCTCTTTCTTCTTTGACTAAGGCATCCAGAATGAATGCTGAAAAAATAATTCATTCAGACATTTTCTTAGGAAAAATTGCTGCTTTACATAGCTAGACATGTCTTCCAGAATACCCAAAATGTGGGACTGACCTTGGCTTTCTGCTTGAACAAAGAAAGATGCTTTTCATTATTCTGCAATCATTATTCTCCCTTTGCTACCACATCACCTCTTTACACTCAGACACTTTAAATGTAAATTGACTGTTTCCCATTGGTACTTTTTGAAAATGTTGTTCATTATTGTAGGATTTTTCTTCTATTTTCTTTGCTTTTGCACATAATTTTCTGAGATCTTTTTTATTCTTTAAACTTATGTCAATACTTTCAGTATTTATATAGTGCATTAAAAACCCATTGTTTAATTTAAAAAGGGAAGGTGCAGATACAAAACATTTCTCCATAACTTTCTAATAGTGCTGCTATAAAGAAAATTTACTTTGCCCATAGCCTTTGAGTAGAAAATTTAATTTTTCCTACTCTGTTGGAAAATTTGGGCAGTGCTTGGTGGAGTATTTTAGCATGCATGCTAGCAATCTCACCCTGTACTCACAGTCATGGAACATTTATGTGCTTTCAGTTTTTCAGTCCAGACACGCAATATACATAGGGTCCCACAGTGGTTTTTGGTCTTCCACCAACTTGTTTCCTTCATGTGCCTGACACTAAACCAGCAGTTATACAAATCTCAGTAGATGCAGGGCCAGTTCTGGCAAATACAACAATGTGGACTCACTTATTCCTTTGTTCTGAAATTTTGATGCTGCTTCATTGTCTTCTGCATGATGCTGACATAATGGTATTTTTGTTTGACTATTGTCAGAGCTGAGTCACAGGGGAGTTAAGCTTAATGAGGTTTAATTAAACTTGGAAAAAGTAACACTGAAAGATAAAATTCTTTTATGTTTCGCTTGTAGTGAGAAGGCCTTTTATGCCAACCAACACCTGATCTCAAACTTCAAAGGCATATTTGGAACAATTATGCACACTAAAAATGGAGAACATGTCTTTTATTCCAACATTTCTTCCCTCTGCCACCAGCAACGTTTGTCATTCAACTTAAATGCGTTTTTCTTTTGTATTTCATACTAGCTCATACTGTAAAAGCAAATCTTCTGCCAGGCAAATTATTTAATGGATAAGAATATTTTCAGTCAAAAGGATAACAGGATGCTGCACTATTTCCCCATATTCAGTTAATGTTTTAAGTAAAACATTAGTAGCATGACAATAGTATTAACTATCAATCTGCTGTTTAAATGCTGTGATATAAAGGCAAGTGCCCACACTTCATAGTTGAAACAAAGCAGCTATTTTTTCACTCACTAGTTTTTGTTAATTTTTACTTTTTTGTTGAATGGGCTGGTTTATTTTGAAATGCAAGGTGAGAGACCAGATAGGAAGTGCTTGTTTATCTTGATCTCTTTGCCTATCTGACCAGACTTTAAAAAAATTATGTACAGAATTTACATACAGAATGTAGGTATTTAGCACTGCAGGCACTTTCTTGGGTTTGATACTATGACTTTATAAGATGGGATTTGCCAGACTAATTCCAAATGGGATCAGGATCCCCATTACATTAGCAAGATATTGGTAGCAGATCTTCTCCCAAGACTGTGGAACGCAGCGGGTTTTAAGAAAAGAATTTCAGAGGGAAAATTAAGGAAATCTCATACTGGTTACTCAAGATACCTCTTTATTCACCTGGCTGGAATGACAGATTTTCCTTGGCTAAATGACATTTAAACAGAAAGCTACTTCTAATTATCACCTACTTGTTCCTAGCTTTGCCTGTTGTGTCATGTCATGGGGAAAAGAAATAAAGTTTTAGTTTAGCTTGGTTAGGCTTCAGGTCAGCTGTTGCTTGGTCACCATGAATATTTCACTGAGTTGCAAAACACTGAGCTGTGCACTAGCCCTTACGATATGAACATAGAGTGTGAGGTACTGTGCTGTTTAGTATGTCCCCATGATCCCCACACTGACTGAAGATATAACCACCCTTGGGAAGACTTCAGTACAAAGGACATCTCCACTTCAGATGCATGCAACTTTAGCCACAAATCTTCACTGACTTTAGCATAAAATACGTCTGTGGTAGTACATTTTTTTGGCACCGCTGCTTTTAAGATTTTTCTGCTTCATGCATAGCACAACTTGTCTCCAGAGAAACATTGCTCCAGAAGGGAAATAATTTTCAACAGATAAGCAATTCCAAAGGTACTTATTAGCTATCAACTCAGAGAAACCTACACATAAATGACGATGAAATCCCACTTACTACCCTGCCCTTTTTGTTCGTTTATGGGTTCCCAGGCATATTAATTATACTTCATTTGGCTTTGCCCCAGAGACTTCTGAACAACAGGGCAGAGGCCACTCAGTTCAATTGCTGTGGCTTATATTTTGTTCCCCTGAGAATATTTTTAATTAATATGATGCTTATTCTCAAGCAAACATGTCAACTTCTCCATCTCACAAACATTTATGAGTGGCATAGCCCCATGTGTACCACTGACAGAAATACTATTTGTTGGCTTTATGTAAATAAACTCTTGTAGTTTTGAGAAGTTAGATGTGGTACTTGAGTGCTTAAATATAAAGAGACACTGGAACCATTGTGAGCTGCTAAATGTGACCTAGTTCATTTTCTTTTACCTGTTTGCAAAGCCAAGCTCCTGAAGAGGGATTTTTGTGAATGGTGTAGTGAGGGGAGCTGTAGAAACTCCTGAGGCTTGCCTGAGAAGAAGAGTTTAAAATGATTTTTGAGATTTTTACATTAGTTGTGCTTCCAGTTTTTGACTAAACAGTTCAATCACATGCTTTCGTCCTTCCTCCTTCTCTGTGGAAATAACAGCCTGGTGTTAGAAAAATATTTCATTGATAATCAGTATTGATACAAGTTTGCAATAGCTATTTACATTTACAAAATGACATCTCTTTAAGTATATTTGGATAAAATACATATGAGTGCCTGAGAAAGAAGGGAAAAAGTAGATTTTCCAAGGAGCTTTTTAGGACATAATTTTAGAAAAATCTGTTACAAAATTCCCTAAGATGGACGTCTTTAATGGCTTGGAGGAAGCTTTAGTTGAGTCCTGCTTTCTGGAAAGCTTTTACAGATTGGCTCTTTTTTACACCAAGGGTCCAAAAACTCTCAAATTGTATTTTCTTAGTGTGTTGTGGTTGGTATCTAGTCCAATTTGTAAATGGTAGCTGTATAAACAACACTTATGGTAATACTTACATTTGTGTGATTATGTGTCTTGAAAGTTAAATGCTCCAAGATTTCCTTGATCATATTTACAAATCCAGAGGGCTTTTTTTTAGTGAAATGTTGAGGTAAAAATGAAAATTTGCCTTTCAGGACTCTTCTCACTCTTCTCACAGAAGAGATTGAAAATTGGACTGGAAAAATCTTCAGACCAGCAGTTAAGCAAAAATTATCTGTAATGTGTTGTATAAATGGCACAACACTTAAGCGCTTTGTGAGGCTAAGACCTCACAAAAAATTAAATAGAATGTATTAAAAAAATATAAAAATATAGTCAGCACCATCTTCCTTAGGTGGTTAGAAGTAAGGTAGCAGGTAAGGCAGCTTAGAGTAGGAACTGTGGTAATCACTGCTCCTCAAAATTTTTCAAAATACATTTTCTATTATCTGATTGACTGTATTATCTATTTCAAAATACATTATCTATTATCGGATTGACTGTAATTTTTCTCTTCTATTTCTTAGATAGTAACTACTCTGCATACTTTCTTCTTAGGTTTCTGCTCTGTTTGTACAAATGAATGCCACAGTAAAGGGTATGAAGTGGTTATGTATTAGTGGTATTCTGATAGCCCTGTAACCCAACACGGCCCATGGGCTGGATCCACCCATTCATCTTCCTGTTCACCAGTGGAAACAGAATATACATGCAAGCAATGGCCACTAACTAAAACAACTTCTCCTCATAAACCACCAAGAAGTGCCCAAGGGATCCAGAGCGCAGCTGGTGTGTCTGTGCCACCCTACCATTGAACCTGTGGTAAACAAGCTGGTGTGTCTGTGCCACCCTACCATTGAACCTGTGGTAAACAATCTCTGTGCACATTTTGACAGAGAACAATGTTTGTTGCTATGTAGTTAGGAAGATAGAAAGCCTCTGGATAAGAGAGACCCTAGTACTGATGGACCTGCTAGGTTGTTCCAGAAACCAGGAGGTCTGAAGGTTTATAACATGCTCCCCATTTCAGGTATATTCCTTCTGACCTATTTGCATAGTCCAGTATAGAGAACCACCTCCAACTTCTATTTCACTAACATGCAAATCCAATCTTTTCTCAGGTCAGACGATAACAGAATCCTAATTTTCCTCATTATTCCATTTCACATTTCAGTCCTTCTGAGCATGAATGATTCAGATATGCACTCTACCACAGTTAAGGAATTGTAAATTTAAATTGTAAATTGTAAAAGGTATGACCTTCCCTATTTCTGGTGGAAATACTACATTTAGCATACCCTGGTGCCACCTTCAATTTGTCTGTGTCTGTGTCTGTGTTATGCCTGTGATGCACAGCAAACCTCCCGTGGGCTGAGAGGTACTTACATCCTTTTTCTGAGTCACTTTCAGCAAAAGGTCTTTTCCTTGTTTCAGAATACTGCGATTAATCACTTGTGCATAATATCCTATTTTCAGCTATTGAATTTCATCCTGTTTTTATCATTTTTTTTCCTCAGAGTCCTTTTTGTATGATACCCCAGTTTTCACCCACCTTGGCAATTCCTTCCAGGTCTGTCATCATAACAGTGTACCTTGTTGCATCGACATCATGCTCAGGTTTCCTTCCTACAGTCTTAAACGATGATTTATTGAAAATTTAAAACAAAAGTGATGCCAAGATCCTTAAGGAACTCCAGCACCATTATTGTTCAAACCTTCTCCATTGCCATGCCCTTTAAAATCAAATTTATAGTAAATTTTTTAATTTTCATGATCTCCAGTTTCAATTATTTACTACACAAATTTATCCTGGGTGCTGTTGATGTCTAGAACACATTTTGCAATACTTTTCTTAAATTAATAATTTAATATTTTCTAATAATTTAGAAATACTTGTAAGGTCTGTCATAATTTGTCATTGTAGACATTTATTACATGTACAAAGCTGCTCTGTAGAGGAATGGTACCTTACCTCGGAGACTTGGCTGAGTCACACCACAAGTGCAAATAAACATAACTTTTGTTTCTTTCACACTGCCTCATTACACGTTAACACAACATGTCTTGGCAGAAACAATACACGTGGATCTAGAAAATCCTCTCAGAGCAGAATAAAAAAGGTTTTAATTAACATGGCAAAGAATTTCCGTGAATATTTTATCACATAAAAATAGACTTGTTTTGGTTGTGTTTGCCTTCCTTTTTTGTAATCCCATTGGAGTATTCTAATAAAAAATGTTTGCTGGCAGCAGTGCAACAGAAAGAATGCATTCTAAAAAAATTTGAGAATATTCATATGTAACACGTTTTGAATGTGCAAACGTGTATTTTTGCCACGAGTCTGAATCCAGTCTTATTTTAGCCACATGCCTGTGCACAACTTCTGAAATAATATCTTTAGAGTAATGTTCACTCGGACATGAAAACCATATCATGGCTTTTGTGCACTGAAAATGAAGAACTTTTGTATTAAAAATATAGATTATAAAACATTGAAGCCACAGCGTGTGTGGTGATTGCTGCTCATGCTTGCCAAGAATTACTTAAGAAGAGTCATGGCTCTGCTCCAAAAGAGCTCTGGAAAAAGAATTAATATATGAAATCAGAAATGGAGTTACTTGCAGGAAAAAATGCTAACTATAATAAATTATTCTGTCTGCTATAATTCTAAGTTAAGATTCATATGTTCAGTACAGGAAAATTGTCTTTGGAAGAGTGTTCAGGATCTATGTATGTCTGCACAAGGCAACATTATTTCTCCCTTTGTGAAAAAATAAGTCCACAATACACAAATGAAATATAGTTTGTTGCAATTTCAGTTGCTTGGTTTCTCAAAGAATATCTCTGAATTTCCTTTATAGGCACACCAAAACATCATTGCAGCTATCAGCTCTGCTATCAGAATGGTTTTGGTACACACAGTGATACTCTCTGGACGTACTATTTAACAACTTGAACTATGGAGCCCATGGCATACCACCAGAAATGCAGTGTTTTGGGCTAGAAGTCAGAATGAAAAGCTTAGAATGCTGCTTTGTGTAAATCATATGTGATTCATCTCATCTGTGGATGCCAGTTCCATTTCTTCAGATAAAGATAAAACACAGTATAGATATTTATGTAGATTTTATTAAGACAATTGCATCAGTTCTATTATTATGTTTGAATTTAAACTACATTGATTTTTCTGGTCTATCGAATTAATGATCACTACGTTTTTACTAGTAGGTTCTGCAAGTTGTCTGCTAAAAAGGAAGGCAAAAATGCCTTTTAAAATATCTGAAATAGGTTGGTAAGTATTTGCTAAATGAAAACAGATACAAGAGTTGAAATTCTTTTACCATCATTGTTTTGAAAAGTTTTGTCCCTGCTCAATGGGGCATGTAAGAGGCTGGGGGAGAGGGAACATTTTTTCACAAAGAATTAGGCTGGATTCCCTCTGTTTGCTGTTTCGCTTGTTCAGATGAATGGATTGATATTTTTATCAGCATTGGTGTAACCCTGTTAAGAAAGCAATAATACACAGTACACATTTAGGCCAGCTTTTCCCTCTACCGTACAGTAAATTAATTCCTGTGGTTTAGTCTAAGCCCAGTGTTGGCTACAATTTGAAGTTAATAGCTGCTCGCGTGGCATGGTCCCTCCAGAGTCATAGGCTGATGTCCAGTGCCTGCCCAAATGCTCTTACTCAGGCACTGGCAAGTGTTTCTGCCTTCCACATCCTGATGCTCTGCTGGCAGACAGGCAAGTGTGTGCAGGCTGTATAGGCACTCTGCCCTTCTGCACAGGGAACAGAACAGGGCAGTTTTGTGGTCACAGGGTGTACACCCAAGTGTGTGCTGATAACTCTGTGTTACTGTGAAGCGCACACAAGCACAGACATGCAGATGTTGAAGGCAGATAAACTATTTAGTTTGAATGGTGGTATATTTTAGCAGTACTTCAAAAAGCAGAAAACAAGCATAAAATTAAAGTAACTTAAACCCAGAAAATCTGACTGAAAGCAAGTGTTTACCATCCTAATTCCAGTTTGGAAATATTGTCATCACACATTGCTTCACAAAATATTCACTTGCTTGGAAATCACATCTGGCTTTGTTCTTCCCATATTTCTTCACAGACTTGGAAGACTGGAGATCTTATGACCTTGCCATTGCTTTGTTCCTATGTGTCACAGACAAAGTGTTCTCTATGCTTGCAGCTTTGTCATGGTGACCCTAAGTGCTTTAGGGCACCCACAGTCAGTATTGCAGCTGGCAGCATCAAGATCCCCGTGAACAGCACAGACACCTCTGAAGGATGGGAATCCCTAACTTCCTCTGCCTCCAGCTCCAATGCCAGGAAATGCATCCTGGCAATGTTTTAAATATTGAACCCTTCCCTTTATGAGAGCTCTTTCAGGGATGGGTTTGTTCAAAGCTAGACTGTCCTCATCACCAAATCTCCCTTATGCATCAGGGACTTAATTCTTCAAGTTGCCTTCCTGACACTTCACTTTCTGCAATGCCTCTCTTCAGTGACACAGTCTGTCCCAGCTCCTGCGTGCACTGCTCCACCTGATGGAGGTAGGACTTGCACACCTCTGCTGTGCCTGGCTGACAATTTTCTATCGCCATTGCCAGTTCTTTTAGTGCTGCTATAGACTGGGTTGCTCCAGAGCATGAAGATTTTGCAATTCAGCTACTTGTGGATTTCCCTCCAGGGCTATTTTCTCCTCCTGGCAATCAGTTCTTCTCCTGACTCAGATTTATGATAATACATTTCTTGCATTTCTCTCTGAATTTCTGAGACAAAATCAACCAGCCTGTGTGCTGCTGCCTTAGTGGGTGCTTCCCTCACTACAAGGCACCCAACACCAGCCTTCATGTTTCCTTTTTTCAGCCTCACAGGCCCTGCTCCTCCTTCCTGCCTTCCTCACCTAACCCCATCCCAAATTTGTCAAAGGCAGGTGGTGGGTGTCTGCTGCCTTTAGAGACAGCCTCTGCACAGAAACCTCTGTTCCCATCGGCACCTCCTGCAGGATCTCCTTGCAGTAAAGGCAGCCTGGGAACCCTGGGGCAGAAGGCTTCCTGTAAGGGGCCAGCTGCCACCAAGCTGTGCCCCGGGCACTGGCAAAGGCAGTCTCCTGGTGGGTAAAGCCAGGATAGTCCTGCAGGACGGGGGTGCCTGTCTTGTCTATCACCCCTGCCCTGAGAAATAGAAGTTCTTAAATTGCCAAGGCATTGTAGCACTTTCGAACTTGGATAGTTAGTGTTCATTCTTTGCTGGAGATATTTTCTGTAATCACAGAGTGATTATCTTAACGATTTTGCTTGCAATGTTCTGTTCCACTCTATTTTTCCTGCCCTTAAATGACAAACAAACAGGATTTCTTTTGGGCTGCTAGTAGTGACTGCACATTCTTACATACTGTTTATACCACTTATACATCACTACAAAACCCTTCCTTTTGACGTGCTATTGATGTTTTAAACCAATTTAAGGTAGAGAAGAACTAGGCTGTTTTCTCTGTCTCCATCAAATCTCCAGATAATCACCAGTACTAGTACAATATTGCCTTGTACTGATGTAACTTATTAGTATTATAATAATTTCGAAAGAACATTTTAAATGACAACATTGCTCTGTTGGTCGAGATGTCCTGCAAAGATAGATTACTGTGTTCCTGCACATCTATTAAAAATGTACTCTTCAGCCAAACTAAAGGCCATTGGAAACAAGTCACATACAAATCTGATTTCAAGCCTGCATAAACTGTTCGCTTTCCACTTTCCTAAGATTACAGTTTTCTCTGGGAGCTGACATTGATGGCACATCAGAGTGATCCTGAAACTTATAATTAATTGGAGAATTGGATTTTCTGTAACAAACTAACACAATAGATATATATGAATTTCATATTATCTGCCCCCACCCTTTTGTTCTTGTATCTCCTTATGCATGCCTGGCTTACAGACTTTTCAGGGAAGAGGAATGTGCAATTATGAGTAATGAATGTTATACATTTTCATCAACTTTGTGTCAAGATTCAAGTGTTCCTCACCTGTGTGTTTTAGGCTTACCTGCACACTCCAGAAGGATATTTTCTTAAGGAGGTTTATAATTTATTGAGTAGATTTATTGTTAGTTCATTCTGCTGAAGTGATCTAGAGTCTTTGAATGCATATCTTGTCAATGTTAGCTGCATTTATATAGACTTACTCTGTATACAGTCAAACTAAGGTGGTAGTGTTCATGCTGCTCCACAGAGTGAAATATTCTCTCCTGCGCTAGTTCTTCAGTCAACATTTAAAGAACCATCAATTGCAACATTGAAATTGAAACTCAATCTAGGGACAGTAATATACATTCAGTAAAAATCTAGAAAGAGGAGCATGCATTTTTCTACATGTGTGTGGATAGCTAGCCTTGGTGTAAACTGCAAACTGCCCTACATATAATTCAGCTTGCAGCTCTCCTTTCTCCCCGTAATGGACAGATGATACCATAGCAAAAAAGACAGCTAGACCAGATCTGGTCAAATATCTGCCTTTTGAAAATCTTAGCTCCTACCTGCTCTAGCATACAAGGGAAGGTGAAGTCTTACTTAGTTTTTGCACTTCACAATAACCAGAAAATGGCAAAAGCAACATCTGATTGTATGATTCTTGAAAACAATCTGTTTGATGATCAAGAGTCATAGAATATCCTCAATATCCTCAACTGGAGAAGACACACAGGGAACTCCCAACTCCCAGCCCTGTGAAGGATGCTCCAATAATCACACTCTGTGCCTCAGAATGTTGTTCAAATGCTTCTTGAACTAGAAAGGCTTGGTTCTGTGACCACTTTCCTGGGAAGACTGGAAGACCACTTTCCTGGAAGACAGTTCCAGTACTCAACCACCCTCTGGGTGAACAACATTTCCTTAATATCCAGCCCAAACCTCCCCTGACACAGCTTTGTGCCATTCCCTTGGGCCCTGCCACTGGGCACCACAGGGAAGAGATCGGTGCCTGCTTGCTCTGGTTCTTCCCTTCATGAGGAAGTTGTACCTGCAAAGACGTCTGTCCTCAGTATCCTCCAGGCTGAACAGACCAAATGTCCTCAGTTGCTCCTTGTAAGTCTTCTACTCCAAACCTTTCCCTGTCCTCATGGTCCTCCTCTGGATGCTCTCTAAGAGCTTAGTGTCTGTTTTTTATATCGTAGCACCCAAAACTGCCCCCAGAACTCGAGATAAGCTGATCCACTGCAGACCACAGCAGGATGATCCCCTCCCTTGCTTGGCTGGTGATGCTGTGCCTGATGCACCCCAGGACAGGGTTGGCTCTCCTGGCTGCCAGGGCACTGCTGACTCATGTTCAACTTGCCGTCAACAAAGACCCCCAGGCACCTTTCTGTGGCATGTCTCTCCAGTATCTCCTTTCCAAGTCTGTCTGTACATCCAGAGTTGCGCTGTCCCAGTTGAAAAATCCAGTAGTTTTTGTCAAACTTCATAGAGTGAACGGGATGGTGAATGTAAGCAGAGAAAAGTGCCATCTCTGGTCAGCTTTGAGCTGCTTTGATCTCTCCATCATTTACCAACAGTCTCGGCTTGCTGCTGAGGTTCCAGATGGCTGGAAGCTGGCCAATGTGACTCCCATTCAGAAAAAGGGTGGGAAGGAGGATCCTGGTAATTTTAGGCCAGTTAGCCTGACCTGGTAAGGTAATGGAGCAGTTTTTATTGAGTGTCATCACACAGCCCTTACAGGATGGCCAGGTATCAGACCCAGCCAGCATGGGTTCAGGAGGGGTAGGTCGTGTTTGACTGACCTGGTCTCCTTTTATGGCCAGGTGACCTGCCTGGTGGGTGCAGGAAAGGCTGTGGATGTTGTGTACCTGGATTTCAGCAAGGCCTTTGACACTGTCTCCTGCAGCACACTCCTGGAAAAGCTGGCAGCCCACGGCTTGGACAGGAGCACTCTGTGCTGGGTTAGGAACTGGCTGGATGGCTGGGCCCAGAGTGGTGGTGAATGGTGCTGCATCCAGCTGGCAGCCAGTCACCAGTGGTGTCCCTCAGGGCTCTGTGCTGGGGCCAGTTCTGTTCGATGTTTTTATTGATGACATGGATGAGGATGTTGAGTCTTTAATGGTAAATTTGCTGAGGACACTAAGCTGGGAGTGTGTGTCAATCTTTTGGAAGGTAGGAGGGCTCTGCAGAGAGACCTGGAACGGTTGGATGGATGGGCTGAGTCCAATAAGATGATGATTAATAAGTCCAAGTGCCAAGTCCTGCATTTTGGCCACAATAACCCCCTGCAGTGCTATGGGCTGGGGATGGTGTGGCTGGACAGTGCCCAGGCAGAAAGGGACCTGGGGGTGCTGGTCCACAGCCGGCTGAACATGAGCCAGCAGTGTGCCCTGGTGGCCAAGAAGGCCAAGGGCATCCTGGCCTGGATCAGGAACAGCGTGGCCAGCAGGCCCAGGGAAGTCAGCCCTGTAGTCGGCCCTGGTGAGGCTGCACCTTGAGTGCTGTGTCCAGTTCTGGCCCCTCACTTTGGGAAGGACGTTGATATGCTCAAGCATGTCCAGAGGAGGCAACGAGGCTGGTGAGGGGCTTGAACACAAGCCCTGTGAGGAACAACTGAGGGAGCTGGGGTTGTTCAGCCTGGAGAAAAGGAGACTCAGAGGTGACCTTATCACTCTGTAAAACTTCCTGAAGGGTGGTTGTAGTCAGGTGGGGGTTGGTCTCTTTCTCCAGGCAACAAATGTCAGAATGAGACGACACAGTCTCAAGCTGCACCAAGGGAAATACAGGTTGGATATTAGGAAAAAGTTTTTTATGGAAAGAGTGATAAAGTTCTGGAATGGTCTGCCTGGGGAGGTGGTGGAGTCACCATCCCTGGATGTGCTTAAAAAAAGATTGGATGTGGCACGCAGTGCCATGGTCTGGTTGAGGTGTTAGGGCATGGGTTGGATCCAATGAACTTAAAGGTCTCTTGCAACGTAGCGATTTTGTGATTCTGTGAAAAACCCACAGGAATTAGTTTTTTCTTTTTTTTTTTTTTTGTTGGTTTGGTTTGGTTTTTTGTTTGGGTTTTTTGTGGGTTTTTTCTTTTTTTTTTTGGTTGTTGTTGGGTTGTGGTTTTTTGTTTGTTTTTTGGGTTTTTTAAATTTTTTTTTTTATTCTACTGAATATGGGAAAAGTGAGCAAGGAAACAGCTATTTGTTTCTATGCTCTAATTTCTTAAGAGACACACTGACCTGGTTTGTGTATGCTGTTTTCTATGCCAGTTCAGACACCTGGTTGATCACTCAGGCCAACACATACTCAGTGCAATTCACAGTACATGATTGTCCAAATGAATTTTTAAATGATCTGAAGATCTTATGCACATTGTAATAGACACACATGGAAAGCCTCTGAGTGCTGAAAACAGAGTTCTGCAGAACAACACACTTCTCTTATGGCTTTTGAAATAGTGAGTGTCATTACAATCTAGTATTTAGCTATATGGGAGGCTGTCCATACTCCTTTCATGAAACCTTTGTTCCCCATGGTTTTGCCAAGTCCAGGAGTGAAATTTTAGGATCTGCACAACTCCTGTCTGAAAGGAGTGAATTTTCAAAAGCAGATGGCTTGCAGAGTCTGGATTTCTTTTCAGATAATTTCCAACTGTAAATATTATTGCTGTTCCCAAGAATAGGGAGAGGAAATTTTATTTTTCTACATCAAAATTAGAATCAAAATTTATCAGTGTATACATGACCATGCTTTGGAGGAAAGATTTATGTGAAAGCAAGAGATCCCTTCATGTCAGGATGCATCTCATGAAGTCTCATTGGATTTTCTTTTCCAAATTAGCCACATGAGGAAGATTTGTTTGGTTGATGAATTCGAGAGAATTGCAACATCCAGGCTGTGTTCTGAAACTTCCAGGTATGACCCCTTCTTATAGCTGGAAGGCATGGTTGGAGCACTGAGGTCCTGTCTCTCTGCATCTCAAACGCTCCCTCTGGTGGTGCTGCCTTTGAGGAAGGGGAAGGCATTACCTGATGGGGTGCAGGGGTATGAGTCCTGCAAAGGATGAAGGCAGGAGATAGCAGAAGGAGGACTGATTTGTGGAATATGATGCTTGTAATGGAAGAGAAGCAGGACTCGTTGTAGGACGAGCTGAGCTGCACAACAGGTGCACACTTCACTGCAGGGGCCAGAAACTCAAGAGATATGTCTTGATACGACTGCCAAAAAATGCCCCATTAATAATACTTTACCTGAAAATGCAGTTTTGGACAGCTTTATATCGAAGGTTATCAACCTTCACTGGAGAATTCTTGATGTTATTAAAAAACATCATCTGAAAAGTGAATAGTGGGGATTTTTTGTTTGTTTGCTTGGTGTTTTGTTTGCTTGTTTACTTCTGTAGTTTTCACTTCTCTAGGTAAAAAAGAAGAATTTTCATAAACAATTGGCTTTGTCGTACTGCAGAAAGGATGGGGCCTTGAATCTGCTTGTGTGCTTGACCTTAAAAACAATTCTGGTGTAGTCTATATTTGACACACAAACCCACTTTTTTCCTAACATGTTTTAAGAGAATAGATTTTCCCCTTTCACTCTTCAACAGGACACACTGCCACTGCACATGAAAGGCTGACCTCCCAGCTGTCCACTTTTTGCTATTTCTGTCTCAAATTATTGGTTCTCTAACACCCTGCTTAAAGGAGTCTGGGTGTGGTGGTGCTCTTTCCATATTCCAACAGCTTCATAAGTTGTCTGCCCAAGAGATGGCCCACATTTTATGCAGGTTTTTGAGAGAGAGAATGACTGTTATCTCAAGACTCTCATTACTGTGAGATTGCTTAAGATAAAAGAAAATGCATCAACATATGTGGATGGGTGTCTAAAACTGAGCTGTATTTCTTTTGGGCCCTCTGTGGGTGATGACAATACCTTTGGAATCTTCTCTATCAACATCTGGAAGGCTCCACACACAGTGCTGCTCTTGTCTGAATGTGCATGTTTGAGAGAAAAGGGTGGGTGTGAGCAATTAGGTGAGTGAAATGTGCCAGTCCTGAGCCCTTAGTTACATTCATGGAGCACGTCAAGTTAAAAGAAGATAAGAGAGTGTTTGAAAATAAACAGGACATGAGCCAGCAATCAATAACTGTCTGAAACATTAGCTCAGTCAGAATCAGGGTTCTTGGCTAATCTAGGACATGTAACTGGTCTTGAAATGCGTAAAAGACTGCTGTAAAACCAAAGGAACAGTGTGTTTTGCCTGTCCAGGACAGTGCAATACTGGAATGACTTGTCTGTGAGACTGTGATGCCTTCATCCCTAGACGTTTTACAGAACAAGTTGGACAAACAGCAGTAAGGAATAGTTTGCATGAATTTCGGACAGCCTTGGAGACAGGGAGGAGAACAGCCATATGACCTCATGAGTACATTTGCCCCATTGTTTTTCTCTGATACTGTGGAATTATTACTTTGCTCTTATTCTTGTTTGTCCTTCTCTTGCTACGCTTCCAGATGCTCTCAGATGTGCCTTTCTGCAAGTTTTCTCAGCAGGGAAATTTCTGCTGAGTGGGGCCTTCGCACTTTACTGCTATATTGGGAATAACATTTATGTAGGTATCTTCTGAACACCAAAACCCTCCTGAAAAGTCAGTGACACATTTTCAATATTTTCTGAAGTATACCGCATGTGTTGTATGATTTGTTCCTAGGTAGAGTAATTGTGCTTCAAGTCAGCCAGCAGGGAAATCTTGAAGGGCCCATTCGTCCTCATTCTGATCTCCTCTGGACCTGGCTGGTTGGAGGAAAGACAATGCAGTATAAAGATGTATGTACATGTGTTTGAAATTTCTGTCCAGTGCACAGTCAGATATCAGAGATCATATAGCAGCTGCCATGCCTACCTGGCTAAGAAGTAAGATACCCTTTTTGTGTTGCATGCAGACCCTTCATTTCTGATTTAATATATATAGGATAATGCAGTGTTACACCTATATTGTGAGCTGCAGAGTGAGTCCACAAAACTCTCCAGGGCTCACTAAGCAACCTCATTTAATGGAATCCTTGAGACTATGCACATGCTCATAGTTAGGCATTTGCCCAAGTGTTTTGCTGGAGGTAGGAGGGGGTAAAAATAATTTTCTAATATTTCCAACTTGACAACACGTCTCATAAGCATCAGTTTATTTAACAAAAATTAGGTGTGGAGCAAAGCAGCTTTGGTAGCATATACCACAGCAGTACTTATGTTGCAATTCTGTTATTGCAACAGATGTTACAGTTTGTTAAGACCAAGGGATCAATAACTAAATTTACAAAAAAAGCCAGCTGCTTAGTGATTGGGTGTTGTTTTAATGTGCCAAATACTAATGCTTTGGCCAAAACTGATCCTCTGAAACAGTATCTTCCAAAGCATACCAATAGCAGCCTTCTTTTAGTCTCAGGCTAGAAGATAAAATAAACCTGCAAAGAATGTTCTCATAATATTGATCTCACTTAAACATCTCTATTTCCAGAAGAATAGTAAGTATTTAAGCCCTGTGTGAAAGTTATTTAGTCAATGCATGCATGAAAAATCAGCAATTGTCTAGGATGTTCTCTATTCCATTTTTAACTTCCCTATAATTTAAGCCAAATGGCATATACAATGCATGTACAACTTCTTTGAATGTGGTTATGGACCTTGCTGAGAATAAGCTGGTATTATAATTTGTCCCATACTGCTGGTCCAAAGCTTAGAACAAAATAATTATAATGGGTTCAAAATTCTTCAGGTATATTTACGGGATTGTTGGGGCTATATTTATGTAGTTAAGCACAGATGTATTTGCCTATATTTAAAGAAAATCATGCTGCACATTACCTATATTGTGGTAATTTAAAATGCATTAATATTTCTGTGAAATCATACGACAGCAGTAAGAGGAACACTTGGTAAAAGTAATCCAGGAATTATATTTGGAAAAGAAGCAGGATCCAATACACACAGTGAAAAATTCCTTGTCATTTGAACAAATAAAAGTGTATCTCTGCATAGGTGTTGCATAGTCCATCCCCCACGTATGTCTTCCAGTCTGCTGCTATGCAGCTCCACCAGAGAGTTAGAGAGGCAGCAAATCTCAGCAAATCTTGCTGCCCTCGTCCTGAGTAGCCTGAGCTCACTGGCCTTTGCCAGGTTTGGGTGTCTAGTGCTCACACAGAGGCCCATCAGCTTTTCAGGACAGAGGTGCTGTGAACCTCATGATATGCCCAAGGGATACCAAAGGATGAAGGACTTCCTCTTGCCTGGACTGTTCTAATGGTGACTACTCAGCTGTCACAATCAGATGCAGTGCCCATTAACAGCAATGGGAAGACTTTGCTTGTCTTTGGTTCTGGGGTTGGTCTAGGAAACGACTTGAATTGGATGCAATATAAAAGTGAAGAAAGGTAGAATTGATGAAAAATGAATTAATTTTAAAATTTCTTCAAATAAAAGGAATAAATTGCTGTAAAATCTCAAACTAGCAAGTGTCAGACTCAGTCTTTAATTTAGGGCACAGTTGGGTTGTTAATTTTGTTAGCAGTGTGGACAGCCAAATAAAGTGTGACCCATATCTAGTACAGTAGAGTTCAGATTTTGAAAAAATTGCAGTTTTACCTGACAAATTCCTTCACAGGTATTTAAAGGAATTTTTCTGAGCATTGAGCACTAAACTCTCACTGTGATAGAAGAAAAAAACACATAGAAAAAGAAGGTTCTGTCTGAAATAACTTCTCTTTTTTTCCCTTGTGAAGTTCAGGTATGTCATGCTGTTGGATTGCAGCTACATAGAGTTGCCTCGGTGGTAAAATTTCATAACACCTTTACTTTCTCTCATCTTCATGACATTTTGCACTCAATAACACAGTCACCATCTTGATGTGTCAGTGAGTTTGTGGTAAGAAATTAATTAATTTTTTTTACAAAAGTAAATAGACCTGTCTTATTTGAAAAGTAGATTTTTTTTTCCCATATATAATATGCTAGAAACATTTCTATGTGATTTATTAATTTCACCCACAGGATAGCTAAACTACACACTGTTTGGCCACATTTCACCAAATGTTAGATTATGTGAGATGTTTTTACAGGAGTGACTTAGAGTCTGAATGCAATTTCTACAATAAAATATGTTTTGATTCTTATATTTCCATCACAAGGCTCAGGTGTTTGTGCAACCTGGAGCATTCTAAATACATTTGCATTCTTGACAGTCAGTTTCTAAGTTCAGGGTTATTCTTTTCCATTACAGTGTCTGATGTCAAACATGCACTAAACCCAGGTACACAACCCTGAACTCTTTTTCCTTTTGTCAAATGAGCAGAATACTGCCAGAAGTTGTAATGGAGAAAAAAAAGCACAACCCAAACATGGGAAACATCAAGCCAAAATAAAGAAGAATAAAAATTTTAGAGGGGATCTCAGGCAATTTAAACAGTCTATGGAGATCATTCAGTACCACACTCTATGCCTTCCAAAGATATAACAGGCAAAAAAAAAAAGAAAAAAGAAGTGTTTCACCTCTCCTACTTGATGGTTACTTCCCCCTTGAGAGTTTTCCAGCTCTCAAGGCAGTGCAACTGTGCACCTTCTACTGAGACCAGCTGCTCTTGAGAACATGGGTCCATGTGTGAGCCACACAGCGGGCCACAACTTCATGTAATTCACCTTTCTCCTCCCTAAAAGCCATGACTGACCTTGTATTTTTCAGTATACATGTGCTGCCAGGCCCCTTTTAATACATCTGCAAGACTTGTTTTATATCCTGGAGTCAGGATAGAAAACATTGTGTTCTTCATGGCAACTGGTTCAGCTT
>VYZP01024315.1:0-35221 GCA_013400635.1 Hypocryptadius cinnamomeus
CTGAGACCGAACAGAACTTGTTCTTTGATGAACAACATTTCCTTGGGGTGTCTAATAGTGTCTGTTTCCATAACCCAGACCAGAACACAAGAACCATTAAACACTGAACCTTCTTGTCAGCCAGACACGGTGAGGCTGATCTGGTGGCCCCTGCTGGAACCAGCAGAAAATTGGGGTGAATCACTGCACTGCTCCCTTTGGCCTTAGAAAGAAAATCAGCTGAGTGGTTTCTTCCCCCACAGAGCTCGTGCTTTCCCTCCCCAAAGGACTCCTGAGGAAGATTGTGATCAAGACTGGCAGTTTAGGTGGCACAGGCAGGCATTCCCAGCAGCTGACTCACCACGTTCAAGTCAAAGCTCTTCTCCACCCACTGCTTGGCTTCTTGGAATTCCTCCTCGAGCTCCATGATGTAGAGGGTATCTAAGGCATCTATCACAGTTGCTCCTCGAAGGCCTCCTGTGTGGCAAAAACACAACAGAGATGAAAGCACAGCTCTGAGTCAGCCTGGGGGGCTGGCACAGGCAGCAGCTCCCAGTCCCTGTGCTGGGGGTGTCTGGGTGGCATCTTCCACCAGGGCTGCTCAGATCTGCACCCACAACTGCAGAGGCCCAATTTCCAAAGGCCTGAAAGAAAGCTGAGTTCTGGAAGAACTCCCCCAAGGAACAGCTCAGGGTCCACACCTGAGGCCCCCAGCCACAAGTGCAAGCCTTGGCCTTGTTCCCAGCCCTGCTTGGCCAGAGTGGCTCAGCAATGTTTGTGCTCTCACCAAGGGACACAGGGACTGTGTCTGACTCTGCTGTGCATCATCCCTGCAGCCCAGAGAAGTGCTCAGATCCACCCATTCCAGGCTCCTTCCTCCTCCCAGTGTTCCTCTCCCCTAGGGAAGGATCCTGCCTGATTTTGTTGATGCTACAAGATTGCAGTTTTGACACTTTTCAGCCAGCCAGCACATCATTGCTTTAATAAAAACCCAACCAGGACTTTCCTGCTCCACTATGGATTGCTGCCTTTCGGATGCTGTCCGCATCCAAAGCAGGGGCTGTGGGAGAGGAGGGAGGCACAAACTGCCTCCAGAAATCCATTTATTCCTGCAGGCCTGGGAAATGACCATCTAACTGGAGCCATCTCCAGGAGCAATGGCTGGATGGAGTCAAACAGTCACTGGATCAACTGGTGGGCTCTAAAAATCAGCTGGGCTGATGTGGGCCTGGAATGTTTGCCAAAAGCACCGAGCATGGAAAACAACACCGTGGCAGGCAGGGCTGCTTTCATCAGCCCTAATGACTCTTCAATATTAATGATTATGTGATTTTTACACACTTTCCTGTTAGGAAGGAGAGACGTGACAGGGAGGCAGGGAGAGCATTTTAAACAGGGAAGGAAGGGCAGTGGCACCTGAGGCACAGCTGTTGCTGTGATATTCTGAGAGGAAAATCACACTGCTGGGCTCGCCTTAATTTGATGATATAATCAACAAAAGCTTTTCATAATCTGCAGAGAGACAATGAGGAAAGTTGGATTTGCTCAAGCTAAATGGAGACAAAGAGACAACAAACTCACCATTTTCTGGGATGATTAATTGAAGTGAGGAATACTGCTGGAATTGACAGAGCCTTTTATGTTTTTAGCAAGTCAGGGCTTCAACTGGGGGAATGGCTCTGGGGACTGGGAACTCTCTGCTTGGAGTGGCTCAGCTCTCCTGCCTGTGTTTGACAAAGTGGAGGGCAAACCTCGCTCCCCTGCTGCTTTGTCTTTGTGTCACATTAAACATTTGTTTTAAATATTCCCTCACCCTCTGCATCAGAAGAACCTGGGGCTGTGTGCTCTGTACCAGGGGCTGGGCCGTGTTCCCTTTCTTCTGCACCAGCTTTGAAGCAGCTGCAGCTGCTCAGTGACTCCTCTCCTGCAGCCCCAGAGCCCTCCCCACGCCAGGAGGGGCTGAGTCAGCTCCAGCCCCAGGAGAGGGATGAAAGGCAGCTCCTGCCCCTCCTCAGCAAGCCAGGGCCTGGCTGTGCCTGTCCCTCGCCAGGACAGAGGGCACCCAGAGAGTCCCTGAGCCCCAGCCCGTGATTTCTGTGCCAGGGGAGCATCTTCCCTCCTTCCAGCCCAACCTTGTCTTCCTCAGAGCAGGAGGGAGCTGCAGGGGCAGCTGTCAGAATTTGGTGTGTGCACACCCCAGCAGTTCACTGCAGCACAAACACACCCACCTGGCAGGGTGGTGACACCTCCTGCCACCTCCTGCCAGCTTTGTTACCCCATCAGCACCTCCCTGCACCTGCACATTAGGGTGGGAGGGGTGCAATCAAAGGGGAGGCAGCTCCAAACCAAATCCAACCCCTCTCTGTCACTTCTGACTCTTGCTGACACCCTCATCTCGAAATTGCTGGTTTCAGCCTGCCTGTACTTGCTCTCAGGCAGTTTTAAAGTAGGAACCAAGAAACCCTCACAAGAAACCCATGACACAAACCCTCCTGGACGTTCCCAGGGCTGGCAGCAGTGGCTTTTGAGCAGGACCCCACAAACCCAAGCGTGCTATGAAAATCCCCTCCTGATCCTGCCCCAGACTGGCTGGAGTGGGGACACCTTCACCAGGGAAAGGCAGAGGCACTCTGCTGATGCCAAAAGGGCAGGTGGGACTTCAGGATCCACAGCAGCTCCTCCAGCAGCTCCTCACTGCCCTGGAGAGAGCAGGCACAGAACCCCAGGGCAGATGAGCTGGAATGGACCCACCAGGATCATCCATTCCCCCTCCAGTGGGACCAGTGAGAACAACAGGGACCTCAGGAGGAATCCAGGGGGTCTGGGGGCATTTCTAACTGAGAGTCACAGCAGCTCTGCTGACAGGGCCTCTGCCCAGAGCTGCTCCCTGAGTGATGACTGGGGAGGAGAAGCAGCAGCTGATGGGAGCAGACAAAGGTTCATCTCTCCCTGAGCTGAAGGAGGGCCTGTGCCACCCTGGATTTGCTCTTTTGTGCAGCAGAAGAATGGAGAGAGGAGTGTGGGCAACAAAGCTGATCTGTTCCTGCTGCCACCCACCCCAGGAGCTGAACCCTGCCACAGAGAGCACCAACCAACATTAACTTCATTAACATAATGCTGGGGAAAGGTGCTGGGTGGAGAGGAGCTGGCACTGGTGGCTGTCAGGGGTTTTGCCTTGTTTTGTTTCTTCTTTTCTTAATTTCTTTTTTTTTTTTCAGCCCAGACTCACCTGCACCTGCCTCTCCCAACACCTGAACAAGTGGCCTAACCCCAGGCCTCATCCAGCCCCCAGAGCTTAGCAAAAGTCTGATTTTCTGAAGGGGAGCAGCTGTGATGGGAGGGATGGAGAGCACTGCCTTCCCTCTTCCCAAAATAGCCACCGTGGAGTATCACAGGCCAGACAGACTTGAAGGGCTCCCAGCTGCAAGTCTGTCCCTTGAGAGCCTCAAAAAAAGCCACCAAAGTGATGCTTCAGCAGCCAAGTAGCTCTGAGTGGGGTCTGAAATAGCCTTTCCTCAGGAAGGAGAGCTCCTTCCAAAGACTCTCCTGAATCCACCACACTCTCTGTGCCTGGGCATGGAGAACAAGGACCCTGCAAAGGCCCCCAAAGCACAGGCTGGACTCTCCTGTCCTACCAGCTTTGCTCTGGGGTCCAAGGACCAAGGAGGAGTTCAGGGTGTGCCTTTGGGAAGGTGAATACAGTGCCAGGATTCCCAAGCAGCAGGAGATGGGAGCATCCTCACCAGGGTCTCCAGCAGCTTTCCAGCACTCCCTGATGTCAGGGTTCAGCTCAAATAAAATTATCCTTTCACAGGCTGATTTGGGTTGGAAGGGGCCTTAAAGATCATCCAGTTCCAACTTTCCACTAGAAAATTCCTTGTGTTGTGTCCCCCCTGTTTAGAGCCACGTTCCCCTGTGATTGCCATCGCTGTCTGCCCCAGGGAGGGATGGAAGCCACCCTGACCCCTGCCAGCCCTGCCAGAGCCCTGCAGCAGGCAGAGAGCTTGGGGAATCTCATCTCTAATGCCCTCAGCCCCAGGGGGCCTGGTGCTGCCATTTGGCAAAGAACCCTTGATGAAGTGACTCAGTGAACAGAAACCAAATCCTTCATCTCCAACAAAGCCATTTCAAAATCCGTACAGTGACGCTTTGTGCCAAGGCCTCAGATGAACAGCACGAGCCATTAGGAAGATATCAGCCTTAATCTTTCATGCAGCAGGACTGTTTAAATGCCACAGAACAGGGGGTTTCAAACAGCTCTTTGCTAACTTTAATAACAGAGTTTACAACTGAAAAGCAAGAGCAGAAGGGGGAGGAATTTAGATCAGCGCAATGTAAACCCAGATCAAAAATGAAAGGTCTTGACTCCCACTGTTCTTATGTCAGATCGTATTTGTCAAAACAGAAATTAGTGCTGAAATCTTGTTTGGAATAAAAATTAGGATGCAGTTTCTATGAAACACGATGAACTGGTTAACTGCCAAGGCACAAGGGGCTCTGGTTGTCACTGGTTGTTTACCTTCACCTCCTGGGGTACAGGGGGGAAAACACGAGATCCCTTCCCCTGCTTCTGCTGGTCTGAAGGCTTCAATTAAAATCAGTGCCCTGCTACAGTAGGAGTCTGGAAAATTACCATCTCCAAGTGCTGCTTTTCCTGTTCTTTTTGGTCCTTTTTCTCCATGACAGGGCTTGGAGAGCAGCCTGAACTCCTGACATTTATCCCAAATGTGTGTGAGAAGCCTGGGAGCTGCTTGAGTCCCTGTCACCACACAGCTCCTGGCTGGTGGCAAACTGTCCAATTCTGGGAGAAATCCACACAGAGACGTTTTACACAGCTCAGGATTATCTTGGCAACCAAGTAAACTGTGAAAATCACTGCAGCTCCTTGAAAAATCTACCCTGCAGCCAAGATTTGCCAGTCCCTGTGCGAAGCGCTCCAGGTCAGGCACAACCAGAGGCTGGGAGCCTGCAGCTCCTGAGCTGGGATCTGGGCTTAGCCCAGAGCTCCCTGCCTGCTCTGGGCTTTAGCTTCTCCTGCCAGCCAAAAAAGCAGGAGGAATTTCCCTCAAAGCATGCAAAGAAAGAGAGTTTAAAGCAAGAGAATGTGATGGTTAGAGAAATAAGAATGAATTTATCCACCACATCCAACCTGGGTGTCTCTGCTCTTCCCAAGCCCTTTGCAGCAGCCATCCATCCAGCTCCCCGCTGGAATGGTGCAGGAACACTCCCCACCTGTTTATGTCTTAACATTTCCTCCAGCACTCACACCTCACACCAGGGATGGGCACTGAAGATGAACTCCAGCTCCAGGAGGTGCTCTCCAGTGGAAAGTCACTCTGCTCCCATTGCAAGGACCAGATGTCTGTCAGGGATCCCCAGGACAGGGCTGGTACCAACAGAAATTAAACAGAGAATCCAAATGGAACTGGGAAATGGGTTTGCTTTTCAGGGAGAAAGAAAATTTCTCAGTTAAATCCACAATCATCTCATTACAGTCCTTCAGCTGCCTGTGAGTGGTACCTACTGCAGATGAAGGCAGAAACACCAGACCTGCCAGTGCCTCATTTATTGAGTTTTTGTCTGGGAACCTGATAGCTGTAACACAGAGTAACTACATTCCCTTTATTTAAGGCAAACTAAACAAATTACATCTGAGCAACAAGGTAGCAGAAGCGAGAGATGGAGGGGACAAAGAAGTAGTCCAAGAATTAGAAAAGATCTATTTCTTTTTGTATCAGCACATTCTCTTGCAGAGTTAGGGGGGAAAAAAGCCCATTAGCTTTTGAGCAACCTCATTTTTCTTTGCTTTCCAAATAAACCACTGCACCTGCACTTCAGGGACCTCATCAAAAACCACTCCATGGCCAAGGTTATTTTCCCATCTTCCTCACATTAATCTTCCTCACTCTCCTCTCCAGGTATTGGTCAAAGGGTCACCCCCCTGAGTGCTCTCCATGCCCTGATGGGCAGCAAAGGCCACTGGGCAGAGCCCTGCAGGGTCAAGGGCAGCTCTGTCCCTGTCCTTGTCCCTGAGCTGGGAGCTGCCATCCATGGGGGTCTCGGGGTGACACCCTGTGCCAGGCCCCACCCCACACCCCAACAAACCAGCCCCATCAGCCCAAAACACAATTTCCCCCCAATTTCAGTCTCTGTTCTGGTCTCTTCCCCTTCACCACCCTGGCAGATTCAGCATTCCCAGGATGGTGGCCCTGCTTTGCAGGTTACCAACCTCTTCAGCTATCAATCCTGGTCCTGGAGATGTGGATTTCCGTGCAGCTCCAGAGGAAATAGGGATCCACTGGAATTCCATGCATTTATAAGCCACAGGACATCAATCACAGCATGCTGAGGTCACGTCCCCTCTGAGCTTCACATCCAAACCAGCTGCAGCCCTGTCCTGTGCATGCAGGGTGGTAAAGTCACATCTCCCCCAGCCAAGGGAAGGTCAGAGGGCTGATCACTGCCTGAAAAGATGCTCAGGAACAGCAGAGCAATCACTCCTGCGTGAGGCTGGGAGGGAGCAGAGCCCCAAAAGCTCCGTCTGCCAACCCGGGCTGAGCCTCCCACTTACAGCAAAGCAACTTTGAAGGCTGGCACGAGGGAAATCACCCAAACATCTGGCTCACACCACAGCTCAGTCTGCTTTCTGTTGTCAGCAGGAGAGATCTTCCAGGTTCCTGGGAAGTGCTAATGAATGCCAGCTCCACCTGCACCACGGAGCAGCCTCAGCATATGGGCTGCACAGGTAAAGCTGGCACCAGACAGGCAGCTTCAAGTGCTGCCTTTTAGGCTGCTATGATCAAATTTAATAGAGAGTGTGTTCCAGCTGGGGAAGAAATGGCTTTTTTGGATTACAAACCACTCATGTTTTTCAAATATCAATTTCCCCCGGAGAATTAAGGCTATCGTTCAAGCTGAAGCAGCAGTGGCAGCTCTGCCCTGATCCAGTGATGGGTGGGAGACACAAAGGAGAGCTTGGGCTCGTTTAGGGATGTGGCAAAGGAGGCAGACTCTGGGGGAGAGCAGGCTGGGGGGAACAGGTTAGCAATATCCTTATTAAGCACTGGGAAAAAGGAGAAGAAAGGTGTTCAGCACAAAACTGAATCACTTGTCACAGCACCAGCCCCTCAGATAAGTTACTTCCTTCAGAGGAATGGGAGAGCAGACATGTGATAAGCACCTATTGCCAGCTGATTCTTAAATATTTAATACTTGGCAGCACTTCCCAGTTTAATCCTCTTTTCCCCCAGTTCCTCCAACCATCTTTCAACATTTAGTGATCCTCCAACAAGCAGCTCTGGTTCATCTCTGCACGACTCCAACACCTCCTGGAGCTCAAATCAAACTGTTCCTGTTCCAAAGTGTCAGGGAGGAGGGGAGGCTTGCCTGAAGCTGGGAACACAATCCCTGATACAGCAGAGACACAGCAAATCCACTCTCCACGTGCCTCCCATCTGTCTCCTGTGACACACAGGCAGCTCTGCGGGCCAGGGAGAGCTCAGCAGGAAATTGGAAGTGATAATCGTTCAAATGCTCCTCTGGGAAAGAGCTTCCCTCCTGCTTTTGGGCAGTGGGGCTCAGATGCTGGCCAGGCAGAGGTAATTACTTCTGACAAAGATGGGTCATTTGACAAGCCAGGAGCACTTCTGGGAGGAGCAGTTCAAGGAGGTTAAGCACAAGACAACAGCTGGGGCAAAGCACTGCTGGTGCCTCCCTGTTCTGGATGTTTGAAATTAATTTTGGAGTGGTTAAAGGTAATCTGATTATATTCAATTTATTGCTCCTCCACAGACCTCCTCGAGGACCTGCAGCATTTAATGTGAGGGGTCCCAACAGGCCCATTAAAGCAAACACACACATCCTACCTGCAACTATTATCCTGCTCTGCCAGAGCCACAGGTAGCAGTTAATGAGCAGAGCTGCTAATTCACCTCAGAATTCAAAGGGGAGATGCTTCATTACAACAATCAGAAGAAGGTGCCCTTCTGCCTCTCAAACACACTTCCCAAAAGTGGCAGATGTGTTATGACAGCACAGCCTGGAACTCCTGACAGTGATTTTCCCTCAGATCTGGATGGGCTCTGCAGAACAGGCACCACGTTGGAGCTGGGGCTGTAAAACCACTCATCCCTGTCCTGGTTTTATCCACAGCCCAGCCCAGCAAACATCACCTCCCAGAAATTATCTGGCCCTTAACACCAGCCCAGGTAGGAGAGAATTCAAAGATAAAGAAACCAAACCACACTTTGCCTCAAAATGAATTAACAGATTAATTGTGCTGTTCAGTATGGGGCCTGGCCACCGGGAGCTGAGCTTGGAACCCTCATAATCATCGATGGAAGAATCTGAACACATTTTCTCTGTGAATGCAGTGGGTCAGGAGAATGCAAATGGTCCATTACCACCAGCACAAACACATTAAGCCACGTAACTCCATCACTTGGGACCATCTGTCCCTGTTCTTCCCTTTCTCTCCCATATTGTTAAAGTCACACCAACAAGACCCCAGCTGAAAGCCTCCAAATGCTCTCCAGCATGCTGCTTGACAGGATTAGATATCAAAATAATCTCAGCAAATTGGGAAAATAGTCAGGAACAAGCGGGATGCAATTCAATGAGGCCGCACGGCGCGTCCTGCCCCGGGGGCAGCACAACGAGCCATGAAGCAGAAGGAATAAATGGTGAGGCAGCACTCTGGAAACCATGCCCAGGCTGCAGCCCAGGAAATGCAGCTCAGACCAATGATTTTCTGCTCAAATCAACGATTTCCAGCTCAAACCAAGGATTTCCAGCTCAAATCAAGGATTTCCAGCTCAGACCAACTATTTCCAGCTCAAACCAATGATTTCCAGCTCAAACCAAGGATTTACAGCTCAAATCAACAATTTCCATCTCAGACCAACAATTTCAAGCTCAAATCAACAATTTCCAGCTCAAACCAAGACATTGGAATGCTGGAAAAAGGAGCAAAGCCCACCCCAGGAAGAGCAATAATGTCTCACACAAGAAAGGGCACAGAGTCTCCTTCCAGCAGCATTTGGAGATTCCAGAGGGCTCAGCAGGAGGAATGTGCCCTGCAATTAAAGCTGGGTAGGTCTGAGGCTGCTCAGCCTCCAGGGGAGAAGGCTGGAGGAAACTTGACAACGTTTCTGAGATGCTGCAAAGAAGGAGGGGGTAAAAGCACTCAGCACATCCCCAGGGAAAGGCCAAGGAGTCACAGCTGAACTCTGCAGGAGAGAGGGTCAGGCACCAGGACCAGCTTTAAAGCACTGAGGCAGAACTGCCTGCCAGGACCTTCCAGCCTCAGGAAGGGAAGCACTGAAAGAGCCCTGGCTGCTGCTTCTGTGTTTTGCTGCTCCCTGGGATGAGTGGGAATTGCAGGTCTCCAAAAAGCCTCCTGAAGGTGCCCTGGAGAGGCAGCAGATCCTGAGGGAAGGAAGAGCTCCATGAAACGCTTCCTGATGGCTCCATCCCCTCCAAACCTTCCCCAGAGCTCCCTTAGTGACAGAGAACATCACAGCTACAATTTGGGATGTACACACAAAAGTCAGGAAATTAAAAATGCTGGTTCCCACAGCAACCAGGATGGAGCCTGCCAAGAGAGAAGGAATGTTCTAGCCTGGGCTAAAGGTGTCAATTTTAATGCCTGAAGGTGACTTCCACTTCCAGCTGCCTGAAGGAGAAGTCCATGAAAGCTCTGCACTCCTGCATGGGCAGACCTTGATCCTCAGGTCCTTTGTTCCTGAATTCCCTCTCTTCCTGGCAGACACAGCACAGACTGGAGCTTGGAAATGGAGATGAACCAGAGCAATCGAGGCTGCTGTAAACCTACCCCTGAATGCTGGGATCCCCCACTTCAGAATTCAGAGTTTGTGCTTTCCCACCCCCAGCTCTGTGAGGAAACCACCCCAGAGCAATCTTGTGTTCAGAGGAAAGCACTGTGCAGAGAAACAGCAATAAATTTGGTGTTCTTAACCCTGTGTTTGTACTGAGAGGTAAATTCTGGGTATATGGAAATTAGTAGGAAACAACCTCTGCCTTTAGGATTTTCTCTTGAAACGCTTTCATTTTCCTGCACTGAACTTTTTCTTCCCTTTTTTTCCCCCTTTTGGAGCTGCATATAAAGTGTGTTAGGGTGCAGAAGTGGTGTTGGGAATAAAACATAACAAGAAGGATGAACAATTTTAGTCAGTCCAAAAAAAAAAAATCCTCGCTGTGTTTCACACTGATGCCTCAAGCAAAGGCTAAGGGATTTCCTTGAACCTCCAAAAAAATCCTCTCTAGAGACAGGAACAATCCTGGGAGGCTAAAAGGAAGCACTTTGTGAAAGCATAAAGGTCTTTGAGTGACAAATGCCTGCCACAGCATTCTGAGCACACAGAGCCAGCCCTGAGCAGTGACAAATCTGAAAGCTGATGTCCTGTGGGAGGAAGTTAAACCCACTGATTAAGTAAGATAAGGGACTCCTCTCCCCCAAAAAGGCAGCAGAGATGAAAAAAAAAAATCAGAAACAAGCACCTGGAGAAATTACAGAGGAAGAAATTCAGTAGCAGGACCCATTTGATATATGATCTCCTGGAGGTGAATAGAAAAATGTCAAAATCTAACACTAATCCAGATGAATATCCAATGAAATACATAATGAGGGTGAAAAGAAACCTCAGCAGCAGCACAAAATGATGTGATAAAGCAGTTAAGTTCTAAATGTGAAATCCAACACAGCAAAGCCAGTTTGGAACCTGCTTAATCTCTTCAGAAGTTTCAGGAGTAGGAACCAAGTGAATTAAAACCAAAGTAAGTGGGGTTTTTTTGCTGTACAGTTTCCATCTCCTCTGAATAAACAAGGGAAAGCTAAAACATAGAGAAATAAAGGTAAGAAACCCACGAGTCTCAAGATATTTCCAACATTAAAAGGCATAGCTAAAATTTTATTTTTAAAATATTCTTAACCTGCTCTGGATTTTATGTAGTTCCTGGTAGTGCAGGGGGGGCTGTGGCTGCAGACTCCTCCTGGAATAAAGCTGGAGCCAGAGGGGGTCAGGCTCTGCCCCCAGGGAACAGGGACAGGACAAGAAATGGCCTCAAGTTGTGCCAGGGGAGGTTGAGGTTGGATAGAGGGAAAATTTCTTCCCTGAATGGGTTATCAAGCACTGGAACTGGCTGCTCAGGAAAGTGCTGGAGTCAGCAGCCCTGGAAGTGCTCAGGAACGTGTGGATGTGGGTTGGTGGTGAACACAGGGCTGGTGCTGGTCACTGCTTGGATTTAAAGGTCTTTTCTGACCTTAATTCTGTGATTCTGGCAAAAATCTCATCAACAGTCTGACTGCAAGCAGTGGCCAGAGACACCAGGCCCTGAGCATTCCCAAAGGCACCTTCAGCCCAAGCAGGGCAGCCAGGAGCCCCAGGTGTGGCATTTACCTCCCTATGGAATCCCAGACTGGTTTGGGTGGGAAGGGCCCTCAAAGCCCATGCCATGCCATGCCATGCCATGCCATGCCATGCCATGCCACCCCATCCCACCCCACATTCCCAGTGATTCCCAGGCTGTGCCCAGCTCCCTGGAGCGGGTGCCGGATGTTTGTTCAAACCAGCTGGAAGTGCCAAGCCTCCAACTCAGCTTTTGCTGTGGAGCTGCCACCAAAGCCTCCTAATCCAGAGCTGGATCTGTGAGCAGTCCAACTCCACCCACTCTCAGCTGGCTGCCTTTTAATCACACGCTCAATATCTCTGAAGATTAGACAATTATTTCCGCATAATTAGTGTCCAGAATGAGGCACAGGCAACATCCATAATGGGGTGCTTAAAGAAAATATTACAAGGAAAGAAGGAAAAATCTTAAAGACGAGCTCACTGTGTTTTAAAATACACCCAGAGCCTGAAAAAGGATTAAAAAATAGCTCCAGCCTGATTGTTCCCTGCGTGCTGTGCCACGGGGCTGCTCACGTGTGGCTTCCTCCTCATCTCTGCCTGTTCCTCTCTCAGCAGCCCACAGAGGCTCCAAGAACCCTCTCCACTCCCAGCTCAACGCAATTTTCTCCCTTTTTCTGCTCCCATTTGCTACTCTAATGGCTGTTTTTCTATTTCTTGTTTTGTTTCCTTCTCCCCCGTTTTGCTGCGTGAAGCACTTCTGACAAATCCCACGGCACTCTCTGCTACTTCCAGGCCTCATTAAGCTCCAGCCCCAGTTTGGGGTCAGTGGAAAGTTCAGGAAGCTGGTGAGGAAGCTGGGATGATGAATGGGGTCGGGGAGATAAGGTGGAGCTCGCCCAGTTTGCTGCTGGTCCAGGCTGGGGTGTCCAGAGTGCCCAGCTGCCCCAGTCTGGGCTCTGCCATCCCAGCCTCTCCACCCCATTCTCCTTTCTGACTTTATTTCTCTGCTAAGATGTAAATCTAAGATAACCCACTCTGCCCTGCCCAGCCCCAGAGCCAGGGTTTGATGCCAAGGTGTTTGAGGAGGGCTGGAGGCCACTCTTGAGACACTGGGGATTTTTTCTGGTTAAACTTTTTAAATGAATATTTCAAGCTGAGAAGTCAGCTGAGCCACTGTAATCCGCTTAAACCCCTGTTCAGGGGGGCTTTAGGGTACAGCAGAGCCCTGAAGTTTGAGCCACCACTGCCAGCAGGACCCAAGGTGAGAGTGGAGTGGAGACAGATCTCCTGAAGGATTAATTAGCTTGGGAGTGATCTCAAAACAAGAGAAAAAAAACCCAGAACAGCCCCAACACGCAGCCAGACTCCAGTGAGTTTGGGATTTGGAGGACATCCTGATTCCCTGCTTCCTGCTGCCAGGAAATAAGTTTGTTGCTGGAGATTTCACTGACATCAAAAGCCAAAGTCAACTCAAAACGCCCTCCTGAAAATTATCCATCTGGGGAACATTACACATGAAAAAGACAAAAAAGATGATGATGCCAGGGAGCAACAGAGTTCCAGCAACATCTTCATTACAAGGTATTTTTCTCTTTAAAGAGCCCATGGAGCCAAGCATCCAATGTCATGTGCAATAGGCAGCAGGCATAATTCAGCACAGAAATTAAAAGAGCCATTATTATTCTTATTATTTTAATCACATAAAAGGACTCTCCAGGGTTTTGCAATTTTGTGATCACAGGGAAAGAGACCCAGAGACAGAAGAGAAAAGGTGCAGTAAGTGATTGCACAATTGGAGGTTCCCATTTCTCTTCTGGTAGCTGGGATATTGCTGAATTAATATTTTCATTCAATTATCTCTGTTAGATATTCACAGACCAACTCCTGTTGCTTCTAACTGAGCTGGGTGTGTTTGCTGCCTGCTAAATCCTGGATGAAGGAAGCATCCAGGGAAATGTTTGGGATTTGTTCCCCAAATGTTCTCTTTGGGAAATGTCTGGCTCAGCTGGCCAGACTGGGGGCACTAACCCTGGCACGTGGAGATTTTGGGGTCCAGCACCTGAGCTGGCAGCCCCAGATCTGCTGCTGTTAAAAGCTGCTGTCAAAGGAGCTTGGGGGTGTTAAATCCACTGGGGATTCCTGGAATTTCCAGTGGGATTCCTGGAATCTCCACCCAGATCTGAGCCTGGCAGGTCACAGTGCCACAAGGCAATGACAAAGTTTGCTGGGATTTGCCAGGCAGAACAAACCTGAAGGTCCTGGACCTCAGGACAATCAGCTGGGTCCTTTCCAGAGGCCTCTCTGGATATATTCCTGTGGTCACTGCTTTTCACCCTCTTTTTTTATCCTTAGAGCCAAACCAGCCCCATTTCCAGGCAGCTGAGGCCAGTGACCTCCTGTCCTCAAAGCAAACAGCTCAGGCCAAAGTCTGAGCCCAGCACACAAACACAGCCACGGATTTTCCAGGAATTTCTCCACCCTGGGCCCTGCCACCAGGCAATCAAACATGGAGCAACACGAGAGCCCTGCTGCAGGATGAGGTGTAAACACCTGCTGTCCTTTCAGTCCAGCTGCTGGCAGAGCTGTGCCACCCCTCCTGCTGACCTGGCAGTGTCCTGGCTGTGAGAGTTGTCACTTGGACTGCCATCAGCTGAAGCTACACAGCCTCGCCACACTGCAGAAATTCAGCATATGCTGAGAGGAGCAATGGCTGCAACGAGGCAATTCATGATTTCAGGCATGATATCGAGTGGGGAAAGAGGAAAAAAAGGGGAGAAACCTGGTTAAGGCTTGCTATTTTTAAACTAAAATTAATAAACCAACATGCATTTAGGTGGTGAGAAACGCCTAACAGCACAGCAGGGTTCCATATTTACTTGCTGTCACTGATTTCAGAGCAAATTGGCTCAGGGTATAAGTCAAAGAAAGATTCTTCTGCTGCCAGCACTGCACACTTCAAGAGGTATCTGAAAATCAGGCTTCTCACCTTATCATTGTTAAAAGACTGTGCAATCAAAATGTAACTGACAATTCAGCTGATGCACGAGCAGAACGAGATGCCAGCTCACTCTCCCGTAGCTACAGAAGCTCTGTAAAGCTATCAGGATTTTAAAAACATTTTGTCAGAAAAATAAGTGGCTCTGACAGAGCTGGGGAGCGGGCAGAATAATAATCCAGTGCTCTGGAGCTCACGGTGACAGGTGCATTTCAGGGGCTGTGACACACAGAGCTGCTGCCCTCTCCAGCAGCCCTGCTCCCAGGGAGCCAAGGCTGCAAACATCACTGAATTTAATCCCTACAGCACCCAAGGCAGCAGTGCTGAGGTGGTTGAGAAGGGTTAAAATAACTGCATCAGAACTGGGAGCAGAATTTGTACCTGCAGATCTCCAGCCTCACCCTCAGCCTTGAGCTCAGCTGTGCCATTTTGCTTAAATGTTCCTAAACCAGCTCGTTTGGGGCCAGGTTTGATCAGTGCCTGGCATCCTGCAGCTTTTCCTTGAGAAATCCTGCAGACAACCCTGAACCCTCAGCTGTGCAGCCTTTAGGAGCATCTGGAGCCACTGGAACCTCGTGATTTGGGTTTTGCTCCAGCAGAGATCATCCCCCCACCCTCTGTGGGGCACTGTGCCCACTCCCATGGCACCAATTCCAGGGAAATCATCCCACATCTGAAAGCCTAAACCATGTTTACCCCACTGGAGGGCACGGGCTGGGCTGTTCAGCGTGGCACTTCTTATCACAAGCATCACTGATGAATAATTAATGCTGATGAAAGGAGCACAGCTTGTGGGTTTAAGGAAAGGGCTCTCAAGCTGCAGTGATTGTAAATGACAGCAATCACAGGAGTTCTGTGCAAATAAACTCTGTCCAGAAACGTGGGAGAGGCTTGATGAGAGAAACAGGAGCTGGAGAACACCAAGCACCAGCAGGAACGTGAGACCAGGTCTCCAGATCACAGTCCAGGAGAGGGGGAATGCTGGAAAACACCTGGGAAGTGGCAAGGTTGGATCTCTGGAGAGATTAATGAGGCTGAGGATCCAAGTTTTCCTACCTGGGCAGCAAAATGGGGAGGGGATGCTCTCTCCTGGCTGCCAGGAGAAGCAGGACACTCCATAGGAGCAGAATTCAGAGTTCATTTTTATTTCTACTTGGACTAGAGGGAATATTTGATCCAGAGCAGCTCCCCCCAGGCTGAGGCTGCCAAACTGGAGGCTCCAAGTGAGCAGCAGCACATCCACAACAGCAAAATATATCACCCTTCAGGAACTTGATTGCTTCCCATGCATGCAAACACACTCGAAAATAGCCCCAAAGAGGTTCCTCCCCTCCCACATGGAAGCAGCTGCAGAGAAATCTCAGCTTAATATTGACATTTCCAGCCTGGAGAGCACCCAGTTTGCCTCCTTTCCATCTGGAGTTTGGGATAAAAAGGCACTTGATGTGACAGGAGGGGGAATGGGCAGCAATGCAGGGCCACAGCGCCCTGTCCTCGTTTCTCAGAGTCTCTGAAGGCCAGAGGGACAGAGGGCTGCACCAAGGGATTGCCTGATGCTGCCCTCCTTTAGAGGCACAGTTAGGAGGAGGAAAAGCCTATTAAAAGGCTGAAATGTACCATGTAGCTGCTTTTCTGCAATTGTCTGCAAATCCTCGTGCTCCAAAGCATTTTTCTTGAGAGTGCTCACAGGCACACTGCAAACAAGCATAAGTACTGTCAATTGTTTTAGCATGATAAATGCATTTTAAAGCTTTCAATATTTTTGTCTGTTTACTGGCACACTCCTTGAGGAATTTTGACAAGCTTGCCAGAGTGGAAGAGCTGCAAAATGCTTCAGCTTGCTGCTGAACTCCATGCAGATTGTCAAGTAAAGAACCTGGCTGTTGCTGGAGGGGGTTGAAAGAGCAAAGCAGAGGCCAAACCCACCCAAATCAATGCTCCTGGCAGAGAGGGGCTGGCCAGGGACAGTGGCTGCTCACACCCAGCCTGTGACAATCCCAAACCTCCTTCCCTGACCCTCCACCAGGGTTAATAGGGCTTCCTTGCAGCCCAGCCCTGCACAGCCAGCTGTGAGTCAGATGTGGCCTCACCACCCCCACAGCAAAGAACCTGTCCCTAATGTCCCATCTAAGCCTGCCCTCTGTCCCTTTGAAGCCACTCCTGTCACTCCAGACCCTCATAAACGGTCTCTCCATCTTTCTTGTCCTCCCTTCAGGTCCTGGAAGGCCATAATCAGGTCACCCCAAACCTCCTCTTCTCCAGGCTGATGGTGTCAGAGACACCTGATGCCATTTCCACCTCCACACTTCCCTTCCCCACACCTCAGCCCCCAAAGCTGAGCAAGATTAGGGTTGGGGTCCACACAAAGCAGATCTCCACAGGCTGAAAGCTCCCCCCCAGGTCCTGGAGGTGATGTGGAGAAGGACCTGGGCACTTACAGAGTGCAAAACAGGATGGGAGTGTTCTCCAAACCCTCAGTCCCACCCTCTGCACTGAGGCAATCAGCCCACGGGTGACCTGGCCACGGAGGAACTCTGCTCTGCCCCAAGCTGGGTGAGAACTCCAGGAGATAATCTCTGAACAGATCCCTTGGAAAGGAGCCCAGAGCCCTCTGCACAGCAGGAATTCCCCAGGGATGGGAAGGGAAAGGAAGGGCTCCTCATGGCACAGGCAGGGGCTCAGGGAGCCAAACAGGGAAATGCTCCGAGTGCAGAGCAGCAAAAAGACAATTTATATCCCCAAAAGGCAACAAATACCCCAAACCCACAACAAGCATCCCACCAGAATGAGCAGGGGAATAGCACTGAAAGTGGCTCACATAAAAAAAGGTAATCTGCTAAAGAGTAAAATTATACAAGCCAGTTAGCACAGAGCATAAAGAGCTTTTAATATTGATTCACTCAATATTTCATGGAATTCACATCTTGCTCAACAGTGGAGAAACGAGAGAGAAAATGCTCAATTTGGTCAGGTCCTGAAGCCTACAAGCCCAGACAAATAGCAGCATTGTCAGCTCTGGTCTGGCTTCATGTTTTAATAAAGACACTTTCATTTTAGCACTCTCCCAAGCACATTTGGTGCTGGCTGTGCACAGAGAGGTGCCCCAGGCTGGGACTGGGAGCTGCCTGAAGGGGTGAGGATCCCAGCCCTGGGACACACACAGCACACGGATTCAAAGCCTTGCATCTCACCAACAGCAGGAGGGACGAGGTCAAAGCTGTGACAGACACCTCCCTGCCCTGCAGAGAGAGGGGCTGCCCTGGACATGTGACCTCCAAAGCGCAGGAAAAGTGGAATTGCAGCCAGCTGAGCCCCACTCACCGAACATGTTCCCGATGTGGCCGTTCTTGGTCAGCGGGCGCAGCTCGTTCTTCCCCAGGGCATACTGCTTGTAGTTATCCCAGGCAAACTTCATCATCTGGGAGGGAAAAAGGCAATGAAAACAGTCAGCAGAAGTGAGAATTTTCAAACCTGAGCTCTGGGAATCCATGGCAGTTTCCCACTTGCTACTAAACCCCTGGTCTGTTAATTATAAAATCTTAATTCCCACTGAACACGAGCAGTGGGGCTGCATCCAGAGGTTGGGTTAAGTCTCCAGCTCATCATTTCTGGGGAAGAACCTGGCACATCTCCCACCAACACCCCACTTTTCACCTTGGCCCTGCAAACCATGTGGGATTTGTAGAAAGCTGTCTCCATCTCTGAATTTCCAACCTTCTCCAGAGAGCAGCAGTATTTCAGAATGCTTGTTAAAATGGGCTAAGAATGTACGGCTAAAGCTGATCTGTGCCTAAGCACAGGGAGAAACTGATCTTAGGGACTGCACAGAAGTTTTCATTCTGTCAATTGGCAGAATACATTCACAAAGACCAAATCCATGGCATTTTGTTATCTTCCATCAAAACTCCACAGTGCTTCCTTCAGAGAGCTCTGCGCAGGGGCTGGGTGATTTCTGAGCAACCCCTTCCAACTCAAACAATTCCTTTTGGGATGTTTGAGCTGTCCTGCCCGGGCCCGGCACCCTGAGGGCTGCAGGGCAGTGCTTGTGCAAGTTCCAACACACACACACATCCCAGTGCAGCTTTTTCTGTCCTTCTGCCCCTCTGGGAGGAAAAATTAAACATGCAAGTGTCCTTTCTTCACCTGGGAGAGACTGGGACTTGTCAGCTTCCAAGGAGTTGGAAAAAGCTGCCTTTTCTACCCCCCCCAGCCTGGCCCTGAGCAGCTCCAGCCCCAGCATCACAATGACCTGAACATCCTTTGATTCAATCCCTGGCAAAAAAAGATAACAAAGGGGAAGAAGGGGCTTCAGAGAATCAGCCATGTTCTCCAACAAAGATAAGTCTGAAATGTTTCCCTCAGACCAGACTTTTGAGGGAAAATGACAGTTTAAACGAAATCCTTCCTCCACAGAGCGCTCCTGTCTCATGTCTGCAGCAGCACTGGCCGCTCTGTTTCAGGATCAGAATCGTCAGGTTACCTTGGTCTGAAATTCCTCCTGTCATCTCAGCTCTTGCTCTTCCCTCCAGCTGTGTGCTTCACAAACCCAACATCACAAGCCCCTGGCGGTATCCTCCTTAATTAGCAAAAAGCCACATCCCCAGATTCCCCGCTCCTGTTTAAACATCAGGCTTCCAAAGTAAAGTTTCCTGGAGCTGTTCAGATGGAGGAGGATAAACATTTGCTGAACTGATTGTTAACGCTCAGGCTCCAACACCACCAGGAGATGGAATGCTGGACAAACAAATAAAGGCAATTTGGGGTTTAAAAACTCAGTGTGGGATGAATTAGTCAGTGGAGTGCTCTGCTGAGGAAACTAAATAATGACCCACGGAGGGGGAAGAAACCCTCCACAAAATGCACTCAAACATGTCCCAGGCATATGACTCGGGGTGTTCACTTTATTTTTGCCAAATCTCTTTTTGTTTTTTTTTTTTTCCAGTGGCAGCAGGTTCTAAATGGGAAGCTCTCATTTTCCATGAACATAACAGGGTGAATCTTTGAGGAGCTCTGGCCTCTCTCTGGGCAATGCAGAGCAATTTTATGTGTCAGAGCATGCTCCTGAAGCTGGCAGCAGGAAGGATGGTGTTTGTCAAGGCAGCATTCCCACAGTGAGCAGCAGGGCTCCTGCACCAAAAGGAAACAGGCAGGCACCTCCTGGGCTCCTCTCAATCAGAGCTGAGGAAGGGGGACCCACCCCCCTGGCACACGGGGAGCTTGGACATGCACAGGATGTGGAAATGATTCTGTTTTGTTCCCTAAAACTCCTAACGCTGTAATCCTGACTCAGCCTCATTTTAAGCTGAGTATGAAATTTTAAGTTATTTCCTTCCCTCAACTTCTTTAACCCCTCCACTGCAGAAGGTCCAGGGTGAACCCAGCTGTGCTGGCACAGCTCCCTGGGACCCAGAGCCTGCAGACACCCCATCCCAGGGAGGGCATGGAAAACCACCCAGGCTTCCCTTCAGCCTCCAACAGCCACATCTCCCACAGGGAAAATCTCCTCTTTTCCTGTCTCCTCCTCAAGGAGGGACAGCCTGAGGCTCCCCAAAGCGCTCCCACTTCCCTCAGAGCTCTGAGTGCTGATGGAGCCAACACGTGCATGCCTCTGCCTCTTCACCCATTTCAGCTGCCTTTGTCACACTGCTGTGAGAAGTTCCCCAGCACAAATTTCTGTCCCAAACTCTGCCTCTGCTCAGCCCTGAGCTGATCATCAGGGGATGGCAGTGCTGCCTCATCGAGCTGCCAGGCTCCCTTTAGGTGAAGCACACTGTGCTGGCTGCCTTCAAACCCTGCAGATTTGGGAGGCAGGATGCAGAACGTGGCAGCTTTTCATCTCCCAGCATCCCAGAGCTTGCCTCTCTCCACTGACGGCTCCAAAAAGCAGCAACTGGAAAAGGTGAAGAGCCAAAAAAGCATCTGCAGCACTCTGCCCGTTCTGGCTCCCTGCAGCTGCCTCTCCAGTCCAAATTTAGCACCTCAGCTTCCAAACCAGCTGAGGAGGGATGCAGCAAGGTCCTGAAAGTGGGGGTTCCACATCCACAGCAGCTTCCTCTGAGCAGAGATTGCAAATTCCAGGCTGGAAGGGAAGGGATGGAGGTGCAGGAGGGAGGGGAATGTGTGTGGTGAGGTGTTCCAGGCTCATTTCTGATGAGCCACCAGGATTAGAAGTGAATATTTTATGGATTCTGGTCCTGACACATCACAATACATCAGTGTTAACATTGTGCCATTTTGCATTTGAAAAATGGCACCGGAACCACAAAAATTATGGAAATAGATCCATAATTTCAGATTTTGTTCTCACCAGTGAGCCATCTGCCACCTAATAGACAATTATCTATTTGGGCCTGGCATTCTAAGCAATCTGGGTCTCAACTGATTTATAGCAGAGACTTCCAAATTTATAACTTCATTTGTCACATTGCTCTCTCTTTCCTTTCACCTGTAAGTCACTTGTTACTTTGGAGAGTTACAGCTGCCCAGCCAGACAAGTCTGTATTAAAACCAACTAGAAATGACAACACTGACCTCTGAAAACCTGCACTACCATTTTCACCATTTAGATCCTTATCTTTTCCTGTGCTTTGCTCCATCCAAACCCAAAAAGGACCTGGCTTTCAAGCCCACCTGTGTTTCACAGAGGCAGCAGCAGAACAAAAAGCATTTAGAGGATGCTGTGATCCAGGTAATGAGGAAATGGGTCTCGGGATAAAAACTTGACCAAGAAAGTGTTTTCACTTTGAAAAGATGTGCAGATCTTTAGCACATTCAATAACTGAACCACTCCAAATCTCTGGGCTTATGGACTTGCAAAAAGCAGAGAGATGAGAGGGGAAGAAAAGAAGAAAAAACTCCCCCCACCATCACTTGCCCTCCTTTTGTTAACAGGGAAGATTTCCAAAGGCAGAGCATTCCCAAACAGCTATTTGATTAGTTTTATCCATCTAGACTGGGATAATTAATAAATGCTTAAAAGATGAAATCCAAATATACCAACCAATCAGCCCCTTTCAAGCACTTCCAAGGAACATTACACAAAGCCATTATCTTCACAAGATAACCACTTCCGTGGCTCTTTAGCCTCCTTCCTTCAACTTCCCTTCAAACATTTCCCTGTAAAACATCAAAGAAATTTCCAGTTTGGGTTAAAAAAAAAAAAAAAAAGAGGGGAGGGCGGTGAGTGTAATTTTAATATTTCTTTCCCTATTGTATTCCTAACTTGTTTTTTCCCCACCTCTCTTCCTTTTCCTGCAGCTGGAAGCAGACTATTTGTGCTGTCAGTTTCCAAAGTAGGACCAGTTCTTTCCCACCTTTAACCTCCTTGCTGCCCCATGGTAGCTCTGTGCCACTTTGGGTCTTTAAGCTGCAATAATGCCATTTATTTTCCCCTCCTGTATAAAACATAATTTGCCAGATGAGAAGAAAGAAAGAAAAAGAGGAGCTGTCAGTCTTTTGTAGGAAGAAGTCTGCCTGAACACATTGGGATAGCTCATTTCTGTTTGGAATAATGGATGCATTTTTCCCTTATCAGACTTGCATAAACCTGTATAATTCAGGATCTGCAGAAAAGGTAATGAAACAGCATCATGTTTATTTTGTGTTGCTGCCTTTAGTATTATCACATGGAGATATAAATATCCAGGCAAACAGCAGGGCAGAATGCTATAAAAAGGCTGGAATTCATTTGAAAACCTTTAATAGAAAGCTGAGCAACTTCTCAGGTTACTTCTCTGGGCCCGTGTCCCCGGTAATGCTTTTATGTAACAGCAAAATGATAACAAAAAGGCTGTGTGCTCACTCCAGTGCATGGAGATGTTCCATTTAGGCAGACACTGATATCCAGAGCCTTCCTCTGGCTGGCTCTAAAAGCCTGGGAGTGCAGAGCAGGAGGAGCTGCAGCTCCAGGGACGTTACCAAGCAACTCCCGCAGATGGACACCAACATTGATAATCCATCCTAAAGTAATTACACTTTATAATTAAAGATTACAGGAAATCCAATAGATCCCAACAGGAACTCCAGCAATTTAAAGGCACGCTGGCTAACCTGCCTGTTTTCCAGCAGCCATGTTCTCTCCTGCTGGAATGGAGCACTCAGGAACTGCAGAGATTTCCATTTAATGGGCCCTCAAACGCTGCCAGCACCTTGGGATGTGGCAATGCAACATCTCCTCTCTCCTCCCACTTTAAATCAAACTCATCCCTTTAACTGATGGCAAAGGGGTAAAACTTGAGCCTGTCACTCCAAAGGAAAGCCAGGAGAGCACAAGCCCAACTCCAGCTCCAGCTATTTCCTCTCCACTGGGGACTGACACATCCTCTGGGCAGCTTCCACTGCTCTGGGCCTCAGCTCCTCCAGCTCAAACACACTCAGCCCTTTCCTCCCAGAGACTGGGAAGGGTGGAAATATCCAGAGGGAACTGGACACAGAAATACCCTGAGGGCACTGGACACAGCAATATCCAGAGGGCACTGGACACAGCAATATCCAGAGGGCACTGGACACAGTAATATCCAGGGTGCACTGGACACAGCAATGTCCAGAGGGAACTGGACACCGTGAGCCTGAGCTCACTTGGTCCATCAGGGTGCCCAGAGCAGCTGTGGCTGCCCCTGCATCCCTGGAAATGCCCAGTGCCAGGTTGGACATGGCTTGGAGCAGCCTGGGACAGTGGAAGGGGTCCCCAGAGCACTGGGATTTCACCCTTTCCAGGCTCACTGGCCTCCCAACAGCACAGGGCTGGCTCCTGTCACCAACCAAGTCCCTCAAAAGCAGATTTCTCCAAACACACCCTTTGGAATGACCCCCAAAGCTCAGGAAAGCTTCACCTTTCTGACACCTGCCACTGTTCTGCTCAGGTTCTCCTTAAACACAAGATAAAGGCTCATTTTCCACACCTAAAGCAGCAGCCTGGGCATAGAACTCCTCCCTGGGGCTCCACTCTTCCTGGAGGATTCTCACCCAAAATTTCCATCCCTGTCAGCTCCTGCCTGCAAACACATCAGCTGAGAGTTCAGAGGGAGATGGCAGATAGAGGAATTGCTTGCTACAGGCAGCTTTATCTGGAAGTAAATGTAACAGAGCAATTCCAGCAACAGGTGAGTGAGGCTTTGCTTCAATTTCTTTCTGGCAAACTCCTGGCAGCTCCTTCTCAAAGCTGCATGGGTGGATTTTTCTGCCATCAGCTGCTACCACGGCTCACCCTCTCTTGCACAACAGCAAAAGACATTGCTCAGAAAACTGATCTCCATTACTGGAACAATGGGGTAATTCTTTAGGAATTGAAGAAATCACCTTCCAGCGAGTCACAATATAAAAAAAAAAAAAAAATTAAGTTCTCCTTGCAGTTCCCAGGCAGCAAGGTCACTGTGAGTTTTTCAGCACAGACCTGCAGAGCCAAACACTCCCTGCCCACCACAATCAGGGAAAAGCAGGACTAGAAGCACTGGGAGGACAGAAAAAAGCCCAGCACAGAGCATCCCAAGGTTGTCAGTGTTAGTGGCAAGGACAGAAATAGAACTCAAGAGTCTCCCTGACTCAGTCCATGCTAGGAAAGCTGAATGGGAGAAAACAGCTCAAACCACAATTAAACTAACACCTAATTAAATTCCTAATGCAACTAGATTTAACCGTGTCAAGAGGGGAAAAAAAATAAAACCCTTCTAGGGCTATCTGAGGCATTAAACCCCAGCTGGATCCAGCTGCATCTAAATCAGGAAACATGTCAGCAAGAGCAGTTGATTTTGCAGTTAGCTCTGTAATGAGATGCTGGCCTGGAAGAGGCTGACAATGGTTTGGAGAACAAATTTGCAAGTCTAGACCAAAGCACGGGGTGATTTAGTGGAGAGATGAGGCAAACTGCAGCCTCCTCTTCCTTTGCTTCCCAGAATCAAAGCTTGGGGAAAATTCTGATGGGAATAAAAGGAATTTGTGTTCCTGACCACCCTGACACCTCAGCTTTGTGTTCCCTGTGAGCCCCAAAGCTGATCAGACTCAGGATATTCCAGAGCACGGCCAGGCTGGCACTGCACAGCCACACCAGCAATAAACACAATAAATATTCCTTCTGTCCTAAGCTTGTCACCACTCAGGCACTGCTGTCACTGGGTTTAGGGAGATGGCAGCAAAAGGCAATCCCTGAGCTCCAGGTTGCACCTGGCCAGGGGAGGTGACCCTGTTAAATCTGAGGGTCAAACACAATTCCTGAGCTGCTGCCAGGGCTGCAGGCACACAGGACAGCAGGAGGACCAGAAAGCCACCAGCACCCATTGTGTGACACTGCTATTCGCATTTTTTCAAGTCCATTTCACTCCAGGCTGGACAGTCTGGCTTTGCTTAGCAACTACTATTGCATTCCAGCACACTCTAAGGAAAGGAAGTGGGGAAAAAATTACTTCCCTAGTAATGATGCTCCTTCAAATGTCACCTCCGAGTCCCCTCCTGGGTTTTGAGCCTGCAGCACAAACCACACAGGAAATTCCCTGAGCTCTTAAGATTTTGGGCACTGTCTCGTTCCTGTAGGCTGCCTTGAGGGCTCTTCCATTTCAGCTACTTCCCTTCAAGCATGTACAGCACATGGGCTTTGTAAATCCCTAATTACACACAGACTACAAATTCTCCTTGAAAGTGCCCAGCATTCCAGGTGAGCATGAGCAACAGCTGAACAGCCAGGCAGAATCCATCAGCTCCTCCCCAGAATCCCCCCATGCTGAATGGGGAGGTGGATGGAAACACAAACACGAAGCAGGATTGTTTTTACAGACCTGCATTATGGCAAGGGAAGGTTTTTTCCTTTCCCCTACAGATACCATCTGCACAGAATTCTCATTTCTGGAGAGCCACAGCCCAAGGGGATGCTCAAAAGGAGCTGTAGCCATAAGTAAACCAAAGTGCTGCAAGGAGAAGGAAGAAAAGGAAAAGGTGTGGAAATATTTTGCTTTTCTTTTTCAAGGAAAATAAAAAAAGAAAAACCAAGTCTCTAGAACATACTGGGCCTGTCTGTTTGACAGCCTGTAGGACAAATGTCAAACAGATCAATAATGAAAAGAAACAAAACGGAGAGGAGAGGAGAGGAGAGGAGAGGAGAGGAGAGGCTTTGTACTCCCAAGCCTTGGATGGGGGAGCATGGCAGGAATTCTCAGTGGGCTGGGAAGAGTAAACAGGCTCCAGAGCATCTGTGTGCAGATTTGCCACGGAGCCATCCCGAGGCAGAGCAGCAGAACCTCCCTGCCCAGAGCAGGAGCTCCCTGCCTGTCCTGGGTGGGATGGAGATCAGGATGGATGCACCAGAGCTTCTGGGGGACTCCCACCCCAGCAGCCCAGGCTGCACAGCCAAGAGCTCCCATTCAGGCAAGGGAACGTTTCCAAAGCATTCTCAGAGACAGAAAGTGAGGATCAGCCTCACACCCACCACATCTGCCAGAGACAAAAGGAACAGCCCCGTGCCAGGCTCCCCCAGATGCTCAGCTCACTCTCCCTCTCCTCATTTCAGCCTCACTCCCCCACTCCAGGCCCAGCAGCTGAGCTGCCTCTCCCCCCAGCACCCACAAGGTGTGAATTGCTTCTGACACATGGATGGCTCAGGGGCCCAAAACACAGCAGAAGCAGATGGGAGAGCTGAAGGAAAGGAAGAGGGGAAAGAAAAAATGTAAATACAGGCCAAGAGTCATCCTGCATCACTCCTGTTCTGCACTGTGAGAACGGATTTAGGGAGCAGGAGGAACATCTGTTTGGAAACTGGCTTTGTCTCAGTCCAAATGCTGGAACAGGAGAAAGAGGGAGGCTGAGGACTGCCAGCACACCTTGTGCTTCATCTCACACTTGGATGGCTTAGCAGGAGAGATCTGGGAGGATGAGTTTAGTTTAATGATTTCTTGCTGGTTCACCTGCTCCCCATCTGTCTTTGTAGTCCTTGCTCAGAGGGACAGATTGGAGCACTGCTGTCCTCTCCCTTTTCCAGAGTTCCTCGTGATTGGAACTTCTGAAGAGAGGAACAGAGCAATTCTCAAGTATTAAGTAGTCAGCTGAGATTAGTCCAATAATTTATCACAGGTAATAGCTAATAACAGACACGAGAAACTCACTCAGAGCCTTCCTAGAGCCACGTGTCAGAGCTGTCACCTTACAAAAGTGGTGCAAGAAATTCTTGGACCACAGTAGCAAATTTATTAGCCAGAGGCTGATAAACCCTTCCAAGAGTCCCAGAGCCCACAATAAATCATCACAAACCAGGTTACAAACACCGGATCTCTGATGAAAATGAGGTTGGAGGGGTGGATGTGAGAACAATGTTAGGGTTCAGCTGGCAGGATGGAGGGGCCTGGCTCTCCCTGGGCCTGACCTCCCATCCCCAGAGGGATCAAGGCTCGGCCCTGGCACTGCTCCAGCACTGCCATCACACAGCAGTGACTAATGGACTGCTGACAGAGTAAAGCAGGGAATGGCAGCTTCGGGGATCTGGGTAATAAACTACAGAAAACAGCCATAAAGGTTCATCAAAATTAGAGGCAGGAGGCAGCTCCTTGCTCAGAAACTCCATGTCAGTGCACAAGTGGTACCCACAGAACTGCTCAGGATCAAGGAACGAGCCTCCACTCACCAAATCCCACCCTAACACCCAACTCAAAACTTGATTTAAGCCTTTGAAAGCCAGAAATGTAAGAGAAGAGAGCTGCCTATGGCTTCATCCTCTGCCAGCCAGAGCTGAAATCAACCTTTTGAATTATTTTGCTGTGCAGCCACCAATGAGGGTGGGCAGAGCCACAGCCAGCAGCAGCAGTGTTCTGGTTGTTTGGGCTCAGCAGCACAAACCTCTGAGAGATAAGATAATCAAACCCAGCCATGGTGGTTCAGCAGTCCTGACACTGTCTTGGTGCTGGAGAAGGGCCTTCAGGAAAGCCAAAACAGCACCAGAAATCAGCCAAGGGTTTGTTTGGGTTCATCAGCGCTGAATTCCAACATAAATACGTGTCCTTCCTAGAAAACTCCAGAGAAAAATGAGGCTCAGATGGAAGGAGAGTCAGAAACATCCCTTTTCCACTGGAAGTATTTTATTTGTATTTTATCCTGCTGGCTAACCCAGGCAGCAGGAGGGTTTCAGGATGGATGAAACGCGATTATTTTATAATTATCCTTTGTTACTTCTCAAAGTACACGGTTCTGCACTTCCCTCCCTGCCCAGGGAAATCATGTTAACACAATTAGAGCAAGAGCCCTGCTTTAAACACGGCTGCTCGGACCTTGCTAACACGGCTCCAATTCTCAGCACAGACAGTCTGCAGAGCCATCCTGCTCCATAAATCAGCAGGAGCTCTGTCACCGAGTCCCTCTGAAGGGAAGGGACACTCTCTAGGAGGAACACTCACTGTATATCATCATCCTGTGCTAGTGCTGCTGGCACGAGATTTCTCCACCTCTTGCATTTAATATTCTTTGCAGCCTTATTCTTGCAATATCTAAGAGAGGAAATCTAACAACAGCTCTAGGGCCACGCAAGGCAAGTATTGGAGGCCAGATTAGAACTAATGAGCTCCTGGCTCCCACTCAATCCCAGCCTTTAGAACAATTAGCTCAAATAAACCCAGGAACCGTTTTCTGCTCCGCTGTCGCCTGCCCGTCCTCCCCGGTACCTCCTGAGCTGGAAAACTGCAATTGGCTTTGACAGAGGGGAGAGGTCACAGAGAAACCAAAGTTCAGTGCAAGCTGCCAGCATGGGAGACCCCCAGGGTGCCCCACGGAGGGGGGGGCCAGTGCAGGGTTCCTGCTGCTCCACTGAGGAACAGGCACTGGGGTCAGGATGGGGGCCTGTGGCAGGGGTGGGGGACACAGAGGGACACAAGGATGGGAAGCCCCAAGCTGCCTGATGGCTCTAAGGAGGTTCCAGCACGCAGGGCGCCCATTCCTAGAAAGCTGCACTCCGTTACCTTTCAGCCCAGGGAAGAAGCCTCAGGAACACAATTCCCCTTTCCAAACCCGCTGGAGACCCCTCCTTGGACTCCAGGCTCACTCACACAGGGGACTCTGCAGCTGTGCTGTCAGCAGCAGGAGCTGCAGAAGGGAAGCACAGCAGTCACTTCAGTTTAGTGCAGCCTCGTGCTTTACTCACGCTCCAGTGTCCTCCCGGGGAGTGCTGGAGTGCCCAGGAGGAACAGCTCTGCTGCACATTTTCCTGCTGGATTAGGGATCAAGCAGCGTGTGCCCATTTCACAGAGGTGCCACGATGGATCTGCCCTCAGGAACAGGACACAAAGTGTCCTGCTTTAATTACCAGAGGGTGCTCTGCCCCGTTAGCCAGGGTACCAATGAGTGCCATCCTGTCCCATAAAGAGGGGATGTTTATTATCCAGTCCTCCAGCACAGCTCCCAGTGTGCTCTGTCTCCTGCCATGCTCTGGGTGCATCGTGCACAAAGCCCTCACATTATGTGCGGCTCACAGACACCACTGCCCACGACAGCTCCTCTGGAGCCCTTCCAAAATGTGGTGTCAGATGATGAACTCAAGTGCCAGGGGACCAAGAGTAAAGACAGCAATCATGGTAGCGTGTGCTCCTCATGCCAAATCCACTCACAGCATCCACTGAAAAGTATTTTTCTGGGGAATGTAAATGTAGTCTCTTCCTTAAGTTTAAAAATCAGAATGCTCCCAGCTCCTCTTGCCACCACCGGAGTGAATTTTCCTTCCTGCCTTCTCCTTCTGACAGCTCCATGTCAGTTTTATATTCAGGTCAGTCTCTCATTTAGTACTAAGGTACATTTCCCTTTCTCCCTCTCAGCTGCCCCAGCTAAAATCTGAATTGTTTTCAATACTGGAGAACATATTCAAAAACATCAAAATGATAAACAATCTGTACAGTGACAGAATCACAGAGTAAACCAAACATGATGGATTAGCCTCATCTGGCAAAGCCTTGCATACAGAAGCAAAGGAAAAAACACTTAGCATGAAAATCTTTCTCCCATTAAGGGGCAGATTTAATCATTGATTAAAAGTTAATCATGAGTCCATAAAAATTTTGGCTGGGAAGATGGAATCTTAATGCAGGTGACTGCTTTTTAGTAAATATTTGAAGACCTGGATGTGCACAGGCCCCAGACTGATGGAGGAGCAGGGAGGTTACAGCAGGATTACTGACAGCTCAGTAGGCTCCATCCCCCTGCCCTAACCCCATCTTCCCATCCAAAGAATTTCAAGGAGCTGATGTGCATTTCCTGAAGTGATTCAGGAGAGTGCAGGTCCTTCAGCAGACACATCTGTGGGCATCCCAGAAAGCGATTTCCCCACGCCCAGCACTCGCAGTCACTCATCACCCGCCCGCCAACAGCTCTGCAGTGCTGGAGCCGTGTGCTGGCTCTAAGTGGCAGTTCAGAAACCAGTCTAGCATCAAATTTAGTTGTTGTGGAACAAGTGCTTTCACTGCTAGACTTGGGAAGAGAAGAGCAAATGACTGCAAATTGCAGAGCACTCCCAAATTCCACAGTGCCCTCAGCTCGGGAGAGCTGGGTCAGAGCGAGCTCTGAGGTATCACTGAGGCAAACAGCTCTGCAGCACTGATCACAGCACGCTCAGATTCCTGTGCCTCTTCACTCCACCAACAGAACAAATACATTTTTAGTCAATTAACTGTATCCCCTACAGCTAAAACAGGCTCGAGGTCAGGTCTAAATTCTGTTTGCATGAATCCACCAGAGGCTACTGAAGCAAAAAACCCACTGCATGCACCATTTGTGGGATTTACACTACAGCACCCCTTTCACAGGTTCAGTAAATAAATGCATGAGGAGTGTGGAGCAAAGGAAAATTCCAGCAAGGCTGGAGCCAGCCCGTGCTTCAAACTGCAGAGAAATTCTCTCTTGCAGAGGTATTTCTACCCCAGAGAAAGAATTACAATCACAGCACATCTGACTGGTTTGAGATCATAATTCCACAGCACCATAGTAAATATTTTACAGAGAACTGGTTTCCTTACCCCCAGCAGCCAGAGCAAGTCTGTTGCGAGTCCCTGGGTTTCCATCTGGCCAGCAGACAGGATTAGACCCTCCCCACGTGCCTCAGTGAGGAGAACTGCACGGGAGGAGCATTTCCAGCTGAACTGTGCGTGGTGCTCCTCACGTACAGAACCACGGATGGATTACAGCCTGGAGTGCTGCTCAGCCCCAGATTACAGCACTAACAGGCATTTGCTCCAAATGTATGGACAGAAAGTTGCACAGTGCAGGCAAAGGGAGAGGTCTGACATCTTTTTCCTGCTAGCTGTGGAAAGGAGATGGTCAGAAATGAGCAATAATGGGATTCACAGCCCAGCTCAGCCTGAGAGCTGCTCTGAGCCCTGCTTTTGGCAAACTGGTGATCACAGCCCACCCCCAGCGCACCTGAGAGCTCCAGGAGAACACCCAAGCCCACACAAGTGTACCAGAAGCAACCAGCACCAGAGCTGAGACTTCTCCTGGCAGGGGTCAGGGCTGTGGCAAAAAACATTCAGGAGAACCTGCAGCATTTCCCCAGCCCTGCCCCAAAAATGGGCAGCTTCTTCAGTCCAGTCACAACAGTCGAAAACCACACAAAGGGAACTCAGCAACCAACACCAAGGGGCTTCCAGCAGAGTCTGAGCTCCTGATAACATTCCTGTCTCTTGCTAATTACCTTTTAGTGATAAACTGTCAAGATATTTGTGTTCCAAAGATGGATCCACCTGCTGATGTGCGGAGCGATGCAGGATAACTGTGTGAGTTGGTGTCTCCTTCCCCCCAGGGGCTGATTTTTGAGAGCAAATACATCTTTAGAGCTGTGTTGGAAGAGGACAGGCGACAGCCAGGTGAGGCAGGTAGAGGTAGAGATGGGAGGAAAAGCCAGGATGAAGAGAACTGCACTGTGAAACAAACAGGCTTTGGTATCATTAATCCAGAGGAAATGAATGCAGGTGTCAGACCCAAGGGGACAATCCCTGCCTGGATTTGACACATTCCCTCATTTGAAAGGGACAAAAGGCACTGCCAGGTTCAGGCACGATGCATTCCCACACCTCAGGCATGGAAACGTGTTTTTGCACCCAAAAAAAAGAGAAGGAAAATGAATAAATCTCTCCCTCTGTTCACATTTTTCTCACATCCCATGACTGAGCTGAAAGTATTTAATGATGAACTTTCTGCTCCAGCTGGTTCCAGTGGTTGTCTTTAAGCACTGGTTGGTATAAAAATACTTTAAAGAAATGCTCTTCCCTGTCTTCCCACTGCTCCCCAACCTGTGAGATCCAGGAGTGCAGCAAGGAGCAGCCTGTTTGGCTCCATCCATCAGCAGCAAAACTGTCAGCTCAGCTCCACCAGCAAAATCTTTATTACTGGTTATGATGCAGAAGGCAGGAACCACACGGTCTGATTTCCTCAGATCTGAGGCTGAGTTTGCAGAGGCAGCAGTTAGAGGGGAAATAATTTTGACTTTTCCCTGAGCCAATTTGATCTGGAAATTGTTGAGAGCAAATAAATATGGAATCCCACCGTGGAATTTCTGCAGTCACTCTCCAGCTAAAACCACTTCTCTTTTTTTTCCTGAGCATGAGTGATTTGTATTTGGCGCATGTAAAAAATCAGCTAATCCCCAAAGCCATGCCTGACTGATCAATTACACAACTAATACCTTTTCCAGAGGTCATCTTAAGAGATGAATAATCCCTTCCAAAATTTCCCAACCTGCAGCATGAAGAGGTTTGTTATTTGGCTTTCTGCAGCTTTCCTGGAAAGGTCAGAGTGCCCCAGCCCACAGGAACACACAGCAGTGAATCCCAGACTGTTCTCCAGGTGACCAACGACCTTTAGCAGCAAAATTTGTGCAATACAGCTGCTCTCTTTTTTTATTTCCAAGAAAACAACTGTTAACTGACCCTGGACTTGTCTTTATAGGTGAAGGTACCTGCACACACACGTCAGCCCAGCAGGTCCAGCCCAGCCTGGCTCCTCACTCTGCAAACAGCCCCAGTGCTCCTCACGCCCCAAAGGCTTTCCCAAACAGCAATAAAATGGGAGAGGCCATGGGGCTTCCCACTCTAAACTCTTGTTTTTTAAGCAGGGAAGGTCTAGCAGGGCTGCATGAGCTGCCACTCTCCACACAGAGCAGCCAGGAAAGGCATGGCACTGCCTCTTCTTTAGCTGAAGATCAGGCAGCTCAGAGGTGGTGGGAAAGAATGGACACCAGCTCGGATTCCTGGCTGGAATTCCTCAGACTGGAGGGTCCTGGGGAAAACAGAAAGTTCCAGTCTCTAGGCTGGGCACCACCTCTGGGCATCTTTGGTTCATGCACCAGTTTTTCCTCCTGGCTTTCATCTGGCAGGCAGGTGGGGGAAAAATATCCACAAATCCCATCCACACCCATCCTCCCTGTTACAGAGTGCTGACCTGGGAGGATGGCCTGAGGGAAGGCAGAGAAAAGAACAAAACTTCCAGTGCAAGGACAGCTGGGGACTCCTTCTAGCAAGTTACAGGACTGGAAGCTCTGGAGGAAGGAGGGAAAAGCAACTCAGAGCAGCCAGCACAGCCACCACCTGCCCTGCTGGCATCTCACATCATGTGAACAATATTTGCTAATCCAAAGGCTGTATCATCACTTCTTCCTTGCAATTCTTTTTTTCTCCATCTGTTTCTTTTCATGCAGCATTTGTCTTCTAACCTTCCTGATTTGTTTTCCTCTTGTCTTTTTGATTAACAAAAAGAGACACACCTTATCTCTTCCCCAGGCTGCACCACCCTCCCTTGTTTTGCGTGTTCAGCCTCATATCTCAGCACCATATTTGTTTCTCTCTCTCTGAATAAATAGAAGCGTAGGCACTTTTAAGAAATAAGGGCTCTGTTTGAAGAGTAATTAGCTGTCAGCATAAAACTAATATTTATGGATTCTCATCCTTGAAAACTCTAACTCTGCTACCCAGCACTGATTATGGCTGTTAGAAACAGATGGGGCTGAATCCATACAGCTTGAAATAATGCTATATTTAAAAAATAATTAACTCCAAATGAAGGACTGAATGCCACTCGCTTCCCCTAAATTTGATTTTTCAATTTGATTTGTTTGCACAGAGTGGAAGCTGGGTTATTCCCGCGTGTGTTGTGCTCCCTGGCACACCTTGGAGGTGGGAATCTGCAGAGACCCAGGCACACCTGAGGGCTGGGCACTGGAACATTCCAAACACCCTGCAGCAGGAGAGGATGGCTGGATCCCTCCTGGGACCATAAAGGAACCCAGCACCCCTGGGTGTGCTGTGCCTGGCTGCCTGGCAGAGGAATTGGAATTTCACCAGCGGTGCAGCCTTTGTTTTAGTGCCTGACAAAGCTAGCGGGAGGGGAGCTTTAAAAACTGTTTTTCAGATGCAGGTTGGAGAGGATGAAAGCCCTCGGTGTTATTCCCTGACTTGATTCTCTCTTCAATCCGGGGCAGCATCATCGCTGGATGCCTGCACCTCTGCGAGAGCAGAGACCCAGGAAATTTATACTCTGCTTAATTAAATCTGTGCTTTTTACTTATTGGCACCTCTTGCGAGAGCAGAATTCCCTCCAAGTTGGTTATCCATCACGGCGAGGGATCCGACAGCCACAATGGAATCCCACACAAACCTGGTTAAGTGGGTCACAGCCTGCTCCGTGTGTCTGCAGGGCTGCCAGGCGTCCACGCACCAGCTGGAGGCACGGGGCCAAACCCTCCCCTTGCCCTGGCAGCCCCCCAGAGGGGCTACCCCAGCTCAGAGGGGTCAGCTCCCAGTACTGGGTGACAATTCCAGCGCCAGTCCCACAAGGACCTGCAGGGACAGAGCCTCCTGCTCCTCCCCAGCTCCTGCATCCCGTCGCTCCATCCCCCTGGACCAGGCAAGTTCTATCATCTCCCGGTTTTTGTGCAAATCTGACCCCCCCCAGGGATGGAGACTCTTGCACAGCCAAAGACATCTCCCACCAAGCAAATTTCTTCCCCCCCATAACCCTTTTTTCCCCCACAAATAACCAAGCTGAAATTTACGTTTCGTTAATTTCAGTCACGCCGGGCGAGTGGAGGTGTGTGCTCAGTGACAGGGACACTCCCCCAGAAAGGGACACCCCAATTCCTGCCACCCTCCTTGGGAAAAGGAGCAAGGGACCTTGTGTGAGGGGTGGGGGCAATGAGGGGGGACATGGCTGTGAGGGGAGGTGAGGGGGCAATGAGGGGGGACATGGCTGTGAGGGGAGGTGACGGTGGACTGAGGGGGGACATGGCTGTGAGGGGAGGTGACGGTGGACTGAGGGGGGACATGGCTGTGAGGGCAGGTGACAGTGGATTGAGGGGGGACCCAAACATGAGAGCTGAGGTGGACATGGACCCAAAAACTGGGGAGCATCACGGCCATGAGAGAGGACAAGGGCGGCTGAGGGCAACGTGGCTGTGAGGAGAGGCAAGGACTGACTGAGGGGGATATGCGGCCGCCGATGGCAGGTGAGGACTGAGGGGACACACCTGAGGGGAGGCGAGGTCTGACGGGGACATGGCTGAGGGAACACACACCTGAGGGGAGCCGATGCTGTGAGGTGAAGCAAGGTGAAGGCTGCCTGAGGGCGATGTGAGCACTGAGGTGAGGCGAGAGCTGCCTGAGGGGGCTATGGAGGGACTGAGGCAGCACCGAGCGGGCACTCGGCCGGGAGCGCTGCCTGCGCTCCTCACCCACCTCTTTAATCTTCATCCTGCGGGCGCGGGTCTCGGGGTCCTCTTCGGTCCGCCCGCCCCGCACCGGGTGCCGGAGGCTCCGGCGGAACCGCTCGTAGTCGAAGCGGAACGGGGCCCGCGTCTCCCGGGCCGGGGGCGCGCCGCTGGCGGGCTGGGCTCGGCTCTCGCCGCCCTGCACCTGCTGCCGGGAGCCGGGCGCGGTGC